>JAJLSD010000008.1:0-275004 GCA_030567455.1 Komagataea norvegica
GTTTGGCACCACCTTTACCTAAACCTTTACCACCTTTACCTCTACCGGACATTGTAGATTATTATTTGTTGTTGTTGTTAATACTTTCAAAAAGGGGGAGAGAAAAAAAAAGTGGGAAAAGAGAGTGTTTTAAATAAAGAAAAACTATCGCCACTTTCTTTGCCAAACTGGCAACTTGCAATTTCACCAGTTTGAATTAGCGCGGTTTTCAAAATTACGCACAAAAGCAGGTTTTGTATGGAGCAGGTTGTTTTTCCTGGGAGTGTTTGTCATACCCAAATTTACACACATACGCGTAAATAACAGCGCTCCAGTTTAACAGACCCCCAATTACACATATCCACGCGTAAACTTCAAAACACAACAAACAGAGCGCGAAACAGCCCCCTTTTTACACAGGGAGCGCGCAGCCGTCAGCACGATCCCGCTTTGCAAGACAAAATGACACATACAAATTCGCTGCAAAACAAAAACACAGCCTTTTTCGCAGAGAGAACGTCTTTTTTCTCAACAACGCAAATTGTGGTCTGCAACACAAATTGCCGCAATCGACTCTTTTTCCCACAAATTATAAAAACCTTTCCAATCGCCACTTTTTCCGTTTTGCCCTTTTTCCCACTTCTCTATCTATCCAACATCAACAATGGCCAGAACCAAACAAACAGCAAGAAAGTCCACTGGTGGTAAAGCACCAAGAAAACAGCTAGCTTCTAAGGCTGCTAGAAAATCAGCCCCATCTACCGGTGGTGTCAAAAAACCTCACAGATATAAACCAGGTACTGTTGCTTTAAGAGAAATCAGAAGATTCCAAAAATCTACTGAATTGTTGATCAGAAAATTACCTTTCCAAAGATTGGTTAGAGAAATCGCCCAAGACTTCAAAACCGACTTGAGATTCCAATCTTCAGCCATCGGTGCCTTACAGGAATCCGTTGAAGCCTACTTAGTCTCCTTGTTTGAAGACACTAACTTGGCTGCTATCCACGCCAAACGTGTTACCATCCAAAAGAAAGATATCCAATTAGCTAGAAGATTAAGAGGTGAAAGATCATAGGCGTTATGACTCTTTAATTACGGCGTATTAATGATATTAAGGTTATAGGTTATAGGTTATGGTTTAATGTATATTAGTTTTTTAGTTTCCAAACATGTAGCTTATTATTATTTATTCTCTTTCGACACTATTTTTTGTTTGTTTGTCAGAAAGACCCCTTTCAAAAAAAAGACACAAACATGAGCCCACTAACAATTTACGAGTTCGAACGACTCACTCACTCAGTAGCTAGGGAGAGCCATAAACCTCGTACCACTAAGAGCTCCTAGCACATTTTCCTCTGACTTTCAAATCCCCCTCCCCACTGCTCTCACCTTCTCAATGGAGTGCTGCTGTGTACCAAATTTCCGGGCCTGCGTTTGAAGATGCCCTTTTCGGCCTTTTACCGAAAACAGACAAAAGATCCACAACCTTAACAATACCCAAACTAGAGGTATATAAAGAATGAGACATATAACATGATGAGATCAATCAATAAGAATGTCTACTGGTAATCATCTACACTAATCATGGGTTTGGTCACTGCTTTGCTCTCTAACCCTCTGTATTTTGCAGGTTTCACGCTGGTTTTAGCTGCTTCATTGTATCATCATTACCAGAAGACAAAGGCATCAAGATGGTACTCTAAAATAACAAGCAAGACTCCACTTCCCCCATTGAAAGCTGATAATAAACACAGAAAGTTTGGACAATGGTATCCTGAATCATACAAATATCCTAAACCTGAACCGTTCCCTGATTGGGATTTGCATACCACGAGGCCATTACCTTACAGAGCATTCAGAGATAAGTATAATGTCACAATGGGTATTCGTAACATGCCAAAAGAGGACTGGATCCAATTAGATAATGAGTGGTTGAAATACCATGAGTTGAAGCAGAAGAGGTTGAACAGTGATTTGAAAGATCAGCTATATGGAACCATGCCAGAAGCCCATGCAGCAGCTATAGAATTACTACATGAATTGAGAGAGTTTTTACCTGCTAGATATCCTACATTATTTACTAAGACAACCAATGGTATAAGATTATTAGCCACTAATGAAGAATTGGACCTTGAGAACTTGAAAGAAGATCCAATGTGGTACATAACTCAACTAATTCAAGACGATATTGCAATCATGGTTGAAGATGACAAAGGTGAATACTTTTTAAAAAGTGGTGCCATATTACTCGCTGGATTCTGGAGATTCAAAGACAAGGTTAACATGTCTCTGAATGAGATTCATTTTTCTGGAGATGTCCCAAAATACAAGACTCACTTACAAAAAGGTATGGAGAAATTCTTCCAAAGAATAGGAACAGATAATCCAGTGGTTAGAAACAACTACTTTTTGCAAACTGATGACCATTTAGATTGGTCTAAATCCATTGGTGATGAAAGGGAGGAAAAAGTTGGTTGGTATACCGCTTCTGTTGCAACGGACATCAATCAAATTTGGTACCGTTCTGAAAGACAGAGTTTAAGAAGATTGCCAATCTCAGGAGGTGTTGTCTTCACAGTCAGAACATATTTCTTACCTCTTACCGAGTTATGCTCTGAGCCATTTATCCCATTGCGATTATTGAATGGTATTGAAAGTTGGGATGACGATGTTAAAGAGTATAAAGGCTACGGGGTTTTCAAAGATGTAGTTATTCCTTATTTGAAGGAAATGGCCGAAGAGCAAGAGCTGTTAGGTTACACCAAAGAAGCTGATAAGTCTCAGTTTCCTTGGTGATATCAAAGTATTTTATTATAATTATTATTATTATTAGAAACTTCATATATGTATTTAAGCTGGATCAATATATATATGATTTATTTATGCAGGAGGTAGGAATGCAGCGTAGAGTGAGGCCTGTAAAAGATTCCACACGATGATATATGTGATCCACAAGGATCCTTGTCTTTTTTCGATTAATGAACTCAAGAACCAGAACTGTAAAGGAATAAACGTACTGATCCTTAGTATTATTTGAACATTCAAGAAGAATGTCACGATAATCAAAAACAAGAAGTTTATGACCACCAGATTAGTTAGATTCTTGAATTTCATGAAATATAATCCACTTCTAGATAATAAAAAAACCTGAGGAGCTGCAATTAGGAAATTAGGAATGTTATTCGGCGTCCAATACTTCAAAAACCCATTGTCCCAATACTTGCTCTGGGCATATGAAAACAACGATGGTATTTTGTTGTGACACCACGGTCTTGTGGAACCACCGGTGCAAAACTCCACATACGGTAAATAATTGTAATATAGTATTCCTACCCCGAATAATATACCTGAAACCAGTGCCCTTTTTTGCAGTTTTGTTATCAAATCATAAAAATAAATGAATCCTAGAAGGATTGAATTAGATCTTGTCCAAAATGCAATCTCAAAGAACACAGATGAGGTCACATAAATGAACGCGTTATCTTCTAAACGCGAAATCTCAAGAATGTACAACCCAATAAATGTCACCAGTGTATTGAAATTTTCAGAATATGGGGCTGTACCAAAGATCCCAATCGTACTAGTTAGGAATAATACTGATGACCGTAATGAAATCTTGCCCGCATTATCAGTGAATTTCAACAGGGTATATTTGTACAATATGAAACTGCTAAACAACTGGCTTAAATTTGTGATAATAATAGCATTGACATACCTGGAAAATACAGTATCTGGGATATAATGAATCAATCTCCACCAAAATGGACTGAAGACCCATTCATGGTCATACTGGGGGCCATCATTGAATAAATGTGCAAAGTAAACAGCATCCCAGTGTCGTAGCTTTTGCAAAACCAGCGATATTGCAGGATATGAGGTGATATATGGGACATGTATTGTTGATGAAAGGTCGAATGTGGTGGGTGTGAGGTATATTATGGAGAGATGGATTACTTTCACTGTAATGAACACAACTGTGAGCGTCAGAAACGGGTTTTGGTATTGAAATTGGGTCATTAATCCACCGGTCACTGCCATGAAATTGTAAGAGAATATGTAAGCGCAATAAAAGAATAGAGATTACTGAGACATATTTTGCCGAGCGATTGTCGGGGATAATGGAACTAATGAATGAATCAAATTCAACCTTCAGCCATCCCGCTTTTTGGCATTAGATCAAACAATATAACTTTCAAAGAGATGCCTTCGCTATATTTGGCTAAGAGAGCATTGTGTTACGGTGATAACTGTACTGGGACTTGGGCCTGGGCCCGTTGGGTTCTGTTCGTATTATTAATCCTCGGGCTAGTATTAGTGGTACTCAGTGCCCTCCGTGTTAATAAGAGAAGGAGTCAAGAGGGTAGACAGCCTATAATGGGTACCGCTTGGATAACTCCTCCTTCGTACCGACAGTCAGAGACGCAAAACCCACCCTATGTTCCACAGTATACTGCACAGACAAATGACAATGATATGGGATATTACGATGGACAGGGTCAGTTCCATCCGAATCCAAAACTTAGAGAAGCTTATGGTGATAGTGGCGTACCACTAACAACGCTGGTACCTGATAGTACAGGACAACCAAGCACAAATATCCCAGTACATGAAACCTATGAAAACAATGACTTTCAAAGAGATTTTTCAAGATATTATGGAGTTCCCGCAAATGGCGCCGCAGCACCGCAAACAAGCTCTCCTGCTCCTGAATATACTGCTGATAGCCCAAATGTTGGAACAAGCTCCAGTAGTATCGAATATCAGAGACCACAGAGTCCTCCTCCAGCAAGGTTGAAGCAATGAGGGTTTTGGAGAGTTCTCCCTTTTTTGTTAATGACTACACTATTTAGGTAATTTATTTTATGACATTTTAATCTGATCTGAGTATAATCATGTAAAACGGCTTCAACAAACAACCTTGATTCAAAAAACTCAAAAAAACTTTAATCGAATATACAATCATTTACAGAGTTTCAATCCCACCAATGTTAACAGCTTTGATAACAGTGTAGTCATCAATACCGTACAACGAACCTTCTCTACCAAAACCAGATTCTTTAACACCACCAAATGGTATTGAAGCATCAGTGAAGGCACCAACGTTAACACTAACCATTCCACTTTCTAAAGCCTCAGCAACAGAATAAATAGTACTGATATTGGAAGAGAAGACATATGAGGCCAAACCAACGTTAACATCGTTAGACCAGTCAACAACTTGCTTAGTGGTTTCAAATGGAATGATAGCTCCTAATGGACCGAATGTTTCCTCAGTGATCACTTGTGCATCGATGGAAACATTAGTCAAGACAGTTGGTTCATAGAAATGTTTACCCAAATCTGGTCTTCTACCACCTTTTAATAAGACTTTAGCACCTTTGGAAATAGCATCTTCAACATGTGCTTCAACTTTTGCCACTGCGTTTTCATTGATTAGTGAACCATGTGTCGTTTCTGGATCTAAACCAGGACCAACTTTGAATTGTTTAACCTTTTCAACAAATTTAGTCGAGAATTCCTCTAAAACTTCCTTCTGAACATAAATTCTGTTAGCACAGACACAAGTTTGCCCTAAACCTCTGAATTTTGAAGCTAATGATTGATTAACTGCATTGTCAATATCAGCATCTTTGAAAACAATAATCGGGGCATTACCACCTAATTCAAATGATAGTTTCTTTAAAGTTGAAGAACTTTGCTCCATCAAGATTTTACCAACATTGGTTGAACCGGTGAAAGTTAATTTCTTGACCTTTGGTGATTTGCATAACTTCAAACCAAAAGCTGGGGTCTGTGTATGTGACAAGATAACATTAAAAGAACCTTTTGGGAATCCGGCTTTATCAGCAAGATAACCTAATGCTAATGCAGACAATGGAGTTTGGGTATCTGGTTTGATAACAACAGTACAACCAGCTGCAAGGGCAGCAGCAGCCTTTCTTGTGATCATTGCACTTGGGAAATTCCATGGGGTAATGATAGCAACAACACCAACTGGTTGTTTCAAAGTGAAAACTCTAGATGTTGGATTTGATGGTTGAATGGTATGACCATAGATTCTTGGTGCCTCTTCAGCAAACCATTCAAAATATGAAGCAGCATATTTTATTTCAGCTAAAGCTTCGCCAAAAGCTTTACCATTTTCCCAACTGATAATCTTAGCTAAATCGTTCTGATTTTCAATCATCAAATTGTGCAACTTTCTCAACCAGCCAGCTCTTTCCCTTGGTGAGGTTTTCTTGTATGAGCTAAAGGCTTCGTAGGCAATGTCAATGGTTTCATCAACGACTGAAAGGTCTTGATCAGGTAACTCAGCAATCACTTCCGAAGTTGCAGGATCAGTGACTTCAAATGTCTTTGATCCCTCAGTTATCCATTCACCATTGATGAAGGCACCTTTTCTAATAAGCTCAGCGTTGTCAAATGTAGGGGTAACCATTTTAGATGAGATTTGTAATAGATATATGGTTAAAAGGTGGAAAAATAGTAGGATGATTCACTTTTTATATACTGCACTTCTTTAGATTGTTAACTCCATCATTCAAGTCCCGCGCGTTCAACGTCCCAATTGGGAAACATACATCGGTATCTTTATTTTTTCACTAAAATAATACTGTGGGCCTTCTCACTTAGAACGAGCGGATGATTCCACTTGATATGTCGTGGTATCTTTAAGTAAAGAAAGTGACTCAGGTGAAGCTCCTCAAATCGGGCATAAGTGTATATCTTTGACTAAATATTTTGAGAAAAAGTGGCTCCGTTGTCTCTTAATCTTTGACATAGATATCTCATTTGCACTTGAAATTTCCAGGAAATGTGACACATGAGTCAGGTTCTCCTGCAGTAAAAATATTGCACTTTTAATGATAGCAACTACACCGATGAATGCTCATTGGGGCACTCGGTAGGGTTTCCAGCATTTTAAAAGAAGTCGCAACCCTAACTAAAATATCTGCCACAAAAACCACGAGCCCCGGCGCAGAAAAAGAATGCGACGCTGATTTTCCCGATTTTTTCAACTCTGAATTTTTTTGTTTTGTTTGTAAGCAGATCAGGAATAAATTTGTGACAGATGGCGCCTGAGTGAATAGTGTCGCTACTGTATATAGACACCCCTAAGACACTTGTTTTACGTTGTGTATGAGAAATCTCGCCTGTGCACAAGACAAATGGATTTCTACAAAAACTTCCCGGACTCATCGATCAATTTTGATGAAACTTTTGAATCCCTTTTAGAGGAGCTCACACAGAATGGTGTCACTTGTATGGATGTTCTCTCTACGCCGCCGATTGAGTTATCCAACAAGCATCAGTTGAACCTCAACAAATTACTCAGATTGATTCATTTTCTGAAAAAGGAACAAATTGGGCAGTTTGAACCAGCTACTAAAACCTTAAAGGATATCCAAGATGAATTCATCTCAAGCGGAGACTCTCAACTAGATGAAGTCCTGGGAGGAGGAATTTACACAAGACAAATAACGGAGGTGTTCGGAGAGTCTGCCACTGGGAAGTCTCAATTTGTCATGCAGCTGACCAGATCAATTACATCGAAGTTCCCCAACTCAAAATCAGTATTGATATCAACAGAAGGTTATATTGAAACTAAGAGATTAGTGGAGATAAATCCAAATTTGGATGATGTATTGACCATCAACTGTATGGATTTGGAAACTCAGGAGCATATTTTTAACGTGCAATTACCTAGTCTTTTGTCGAAGCAAGACATAAAGCTAGTTGTTATTGATTCTATTTCCCACCATTTAAGGGTTGAGTTTGAGAATGATTTCAAAAAATTAAAGAAAAAGTTAATAGAGTTAACCTTGAATTTGTTGAGCCTTAGTATCAAACATAACTTTGCCATCGTGGTTACCAACCAAATAAGTGATAAACCTGTAAAGAAGATTTTGGATACTGATTATAAGAAATTGAATATTGATTATCAGATTGGTTGGTTAAATGGATGGAAAGAATCAGATATTCTCGAAAGACAAAATTATGACGAATCATCTGGAGAGTATTCAGGCAACTCAAAGATTTCTACAATGGGTTTAAATTGGGATCAATTTGTTGATGTTAAAATACTATTGTTGAAAAGCTACAAAATCAACAATCTTCACAAGAATGACAATGCCACTAGGGATAGAGGTGAAAAGAATGCGTTGAGCACAGAATTGAATGATGGTGTTAATAACGAAGGCGCATTGAGTGGAAATTATTGGGTAGCGAGAAGATTCTTCAAATTAGTGTACTCCAATAGATCCACAGACTCTTCAAAGATAGAATTCACGATTGATAAAAATGGGATTTCATGCCTTTAATTCATATTTAGGCACAATGGTGGTATCTTCGTCATCAGCCACCACGTTAGGATACCCGTCTTCCATATCATCATCTTCACCATCATCTTCGAAAACATCCTGGTATTGAAACTTCTTCTCATCGTCTGAATTATAGGTCAAGTCATATTCTTCCTCATCCAAGTCGTTATCAATAGTTAATCTTCTTCTTTTGTCTGTTCCATTTGGTTGGTACGTTGATGGTTGATAAGGGTATAATTTAGGTGATTGTAATCTTGAACCATTCATATACAAGAATCCAACTCTCTTCCGCTTCTTACTGAAGATAAACCACTTATACTGCCATAAGGATGAATGGCTCCCTCCTTCATAATCTTCAAAAAATGAGTCATCGTTTATCAACAATTCATAGCAGACACAGTTCTTGAGATCAAGTTGGTCATCAAGCAAGTCCCAAATGAATTGTAATTCATCATAATGTTTCCCTAAAGAAATCAAAGTGTTTTCAAATTTCGACTTTAAGAATTGGAATGAGATTTTCAGAAAGTTTGAAGGTTGTAATGAAGAATAATCGTTATCTGGATAAGATGAATTAAGAATCCCAATCAAATAAGCAAATGTTCTTCTACTCGTCGTCTCATTTAGTGGACCGAACGGGCTATTTGTTTCTGGAGACCTTGGTGATGTTGAAACTTTATTTTGTTGTTGGTCGTTAAAAGGTTGAGGTCTCGAGAATTGCGGGTGGTCAGATGTACTAAATCTTCGCTTTGTTGCGAGGAACTCATCGCTAGGGGATATTATCTCGTGGTTATCATTATCACCATCCTCTTTAGAGTTGGATTCAAGCAACGCGTCGAATTGCTTATCAATGGTCTTGTACAACTTTCGGTCCGCTCCGACAGGCTTCGTTGCAAACAGGTCACAACCGCCCTGGATTTGGCAATCAGATGTCTCGAAATTGAGGAACTGGTTTATCAGCTCGATATCCGATTCGTCAAGGAACTTCATAGCGCGCGTGATTTCCTTGTGGTTGATAGTATCTCTGGATATCAAGTGCCCACACGGTTTAGTGGATTGGAACATGAGATAAAATGGGTCAACAACAACCAGCAGAAGGGTAACCCTACATATTACATAATCATATATATCTTTCACGTTTTTGCGATTTTGATGTTTTTTTTTTTTTTTCTTTTGTTTTGTTTTGTGGTTCCAACTTCTAGTTCCCACATATATGGATGGCCATGGGTAAGTGTTATAGTTCGTAGAGTCTTAAACGTTTGGAAGCATTGCCTGATGTTTTCAGGAGCATTATATACTCCCATTTGGAGTCTGCTGCTAAGGTGATTAGTTCTCTGCTCAAAGAAGAAATACACACATACACACACACACACACACTCACTAGCACATCTGTGTAACGGGCAAGCAAGCTCAGTTGCTTGTTATGGTTTATTTTATAATTCCAGGGCGTCTTTTTTTTTTTATGTTTAAGAGCATACGTCACCTTCTAAAGCCCTATCAATTTCACGATCATGCCGTTTTACGTAAAAAGCTAACTAACTAACATGTTGTAGTGCTCAGCTCTGAACTTGCAATAGGCGATGTTAACGTGATGAAACTACCTCAACTGACAGCAATGCTTGTTCTGGAATGTATCACCATGGCAACCATTAGCCCGGCAAAATATCTAAAAGCCCGAACTGAAACTGCCATAACAACAGAGAAGCTGTAAGGCGAAACTGAGGGCATACTGAACACAATTCGCCTTCCTCGTTGCAAGAAACCACCTAGCACCCTTATACAGCTTTACACTAGCTAGAGGCTTACTCGCTCTATATCATACCTCCGATCTCCGGCGTTAAAACCAGCAAGTTTTTCAAAGAGGTACTTACTCATTTGAAAACAGCAATTGAGCGACCGATGAACTGTAAGATCAAAATAAACATGAAATTCATATAAAGGCCTTGCTTTCTGCAATTCTTAAAATCTTTCTTGATGAGTTTTTAAACACACTATTCAATGTCTTCATCAAACTCATCAACTAGTGCATTCGTCTCCACCCTGATCCTTTACGGAGTCGTGGGTGGTGTGATGTACACAGTTTTCGCAGTATTGAGACCTAAACAACCTAGAGTGTATCAGCCAAAGACTTTAGACCTACCAACTTTAGAAAAGCAACAAAGGCCTCCAGAGGTCTCCAAGGGTCCCAGCAGTTGGATCTCAGATCTGTGGACAAAAGACCAATCTTTCTTTTTGCAGTATATCGGTGTGGATGGTTACTTGTATGTGAGATACATCGGTATTTTTGCCAGTATCTCTCTGTTAGGTTGTTTCATGTTGTTACCAATTTTGTTACCTGTTAACGCAACGAATGGTTTGAGCCTCAACGGTTTTGAGCTTTTATCATTTGCAAATGTGACCAATCAGAACAGATTTTACGCCCATGTCTTCTTATCCTGGATCTTTTTTGGGTTGATCTTGTGGGTTATTTACAAGGAATTGGTTTACTACATTACCTTGAGACATTCAGTCCAGACTACTCCATTGTATGATGGTTTGTTATCATCTAGAACTGTTTTGATCACTGACTTACCACCAGCCTATCAATCAGAAGAAGACCTCAGAAGATTGTTTCCTTTAATTTCAAGAACTTGGTTTGCTAGAGATTACAAAGAGTTGTCTACGTTGGTCAAAGAGCGTACCAAACTTTCCAACAAGTATGAAGCCACTTTGAACGGTGTTGTGAAGAAATCTGTTAAGTATCACCAAAAATTAGTGAAGAAATCCCAGCCAATCCCAGAGGAACCACAAGGCTTGATTCAGAAGCAACCAACTCATAAACTAGGTAAAATTCCATTCATTGGAGAAAAGGTCAACACCATTGATTATTCATTGGAGAAACTACCAGAATTGAACGAGGACATTGCCGCCCATCAAAAGAATCCTGAAACTCAAAAACAAGTTGGTTCAGTCTTTATTGAATTCCCAAATCAACTTGAAGCCCAACGTGCTTACCAGGCATTACCTTACAATAAGGAATTCAAGGGTGATTATTTGATTAACGCTGCTCCAGAAGATATTATTTGGAGTAACTTGACATTGACTAGATCTGCGCAATTGTCGAAAAGAGTGCTTGCTAATACCTTCTTGACTTTGTTGATTATCTTCTGGGCAATTCCTGTCGCTGTTGTTGGTGCCATTTCGAACATTCCTTTCTTGACTGAAAAGGTTCCTTTCCTAAGCTTTATCAATAATTGCCCTGATGTTCTTTTAGGGCTTATTACTGGTGCTTTACCTACCATTGCTTTGGCTGTTTTGATGTCCTTGGTTCCAGTTATAATCAAGGCCATTGGTAAGATTGGTGGTTTCAAGACAAAGCAGGAGCTAGAGTTGTATTGCCAAGCTTGGTACTTTGGTTTCCAAATCGTTCAAGTGTTCTTGGTTGTTACATTAGCTTCAGCCGCTACTTCAACAGTTACAGCTATCATCGATGACCCATCTTCTGCAATGACGCTTTTATCTAACAATTTGCCAAAAGCTTCAAACTTCTATATTTCTTACTTTTTATTGCAAGGTTTGTACACATCTGCATGGACCATTTTGCAAGCTGTTTCATTGGCTCTATCTCATGCTCTTGCATTTTTGTTAAATACACCAAGAAAGAAATGGAACAAACTTAACAAATTGGCAGAACCATCCTTCGGGGTTATGTATCCACCTCAAATGTTGATGGTTTCGATTATGATTATTTACGCCCTTATTGCACCAATCATGTTGATTTTCACCACTTTCACTTTAGGTATGTTCTACTTTGTTCAACTATACCTGTTTACCTACGTTAGAGGCGCAGGGAACGATTTAAGAGGTCGTAACTATCCAAAGGCATTGCTTGAGACTTTTGTCGGTTTGTATTTGGCTGAGATCTGTCTATTAGGTTTATTTATCACAGCTAAGGCTTGGGGTCCAGTTGCATTAGAAGCTGTGATTTTGGCTGCCTCTGTCTTGGTTCACTTGTATTTGAGATACAAACTCGAGAGATCTTTTGATGCACTTCCAATCAGTGCAATCAATGCAGCTAGAGGCGATGGAACTGAGTATCCAAGAGACTTTGGTTGGAAAGAGATTCAAGACACTGGTAAAAACTATGGTGAACATACCGGTGCTGCATATAACGCTGATGATGCAGCCACATATGAATCAAAACAACAAATTCAAAAGAATCCTACCGTTAATGACTCGCTATCTTCCAAGAATGAAACTGTTGGTGAACCAAGCAGCTCGAAGGCAAGACCGACTCAAGATGAAATCAACAGAGAAACTGATGTTGAGAAGTTGGGAAATACAGCTAAAAAGCAACCACTCCAGGTTCTCAAGAAATTCTTTTCTCCTAAGGATGGATACAGTTTCCAACTATTAAGATCGAAGCTACCTCCAATCTTCAATTTGACACCAAGCTATTCCTCTGAATTTTTGGAGAATGCTTACTATGATCCTGCTATCAGAGATGAGCCATTGAAGGTTTGGATTCCTGCGGACGCCAATGGTGTGTCACAGTACGAAATTCAAAAAGCTCAAGAGGCCAATGTGTTTGTTACTGATCAAGATGCTACTATTGATGAGAAAGGAAACATCGATGTTAGTGGTCCTCCTCCAGATTGGAATCTTGAGATTAAACACTAGATTATGACTTTTCGCCCCCTAATTGTTTTTTTTTCGATTGTCACCTTTTTGAGTTCTTTATCTACTTTTTTTAAGTTTTAATTTTACACTGGTTTTCCTTTTAGATGGTTTTGTATTATAGTTTTCTACTGTCTTTATACGTGCGAATCCGCCGCTGAAAAAATAATATTGATTCGTCAACTGCATTTCGTTTCTGCATTTCTCCCTTTCTATTGCTTAACCTTTTTGAATAGTGCAGAAGTCATATATCCCGAACTTCAGAAGGTGCATAAACGTTTAGCCAATGAAAGCCCAACGGCAGTCAGTTGAATCCCATTTTGGATCAATTCCGATTAACGGTATTAGTAGCTTCCACAGTATTATTGAATTTTGCAACTGCAACGGTTTCATATTTCGGCTTAACAGTGGTCTCGGTGACAATTCCTAACCTTTCGAACACATATCTTTGCTTCTTATTTCACCTACTGCGCTACTACCTATTTGACCCTCTTATTTTTGTGTCTCGAGCATCCTCGGTAGGATCCTACCCCAGTTTTTTATCTAGGTTTGTTGCGCTGGGGTTTCCCGATAACGTCAAACAGAAAACATACTTAGGTTGCTTCGTGCCATATCCTCTTCCTCAGTTTGCCACTTTTCACTCCAAACTAAATTGGAAGAAACGGACGCTCTCTACTGTTGATAAACACATAAGTTTGCTTCTTGTATCACCTACTGCGCTACTGGACCTTATCACCTGAACATGTCGGAAGATCACAAGTGGTCCCAAAAAATCATACATATTAGAATCCAAGAAGGCGAATCAGGCAGTAGCAAATATCTCAACGTTAATGCAGGTTCCATCAAATCATTGAAAAGCTTTTATAAATGCGTTACCTCTCAGAAACAGTTTAGCGACATCTCCTTCACCAACAAAAATCAAGTGGATGGGGACCTGAGTCGTTATCTCATTGAACGGAAGTCCAAAAAGACTGGTGGATATACTGCTCTATCATCTGCTGATGACTTTAAGGGTTTATTAAGAAGTTTAGAGGTCAAGGACAAGGTGAAGATACGCATATTTGCTCGTGAACCTTCTACCGTCAAGTCTGAGAAACTGCATTCAATTGATAAAGCAGCAGAATGCACTGATAAGGTTTCCAAAGCCCTGAAAGATATTAGTCTCTCATCTACAAATGGTCAAAATTATAGAAGAAATACACCGCTTGTTCTATTGAATATTTCAGGTACCACTCACAACAATATCATTTGTGACGGATGTGGAGAGGGAGATGACGATTATATTAGTGGCGCTCGTCACAAATGTCTTGATTGTTTTGATTATGATTTGTGTGAGAAGTGTTTCAAACAACCAAAGTACTCAGAATCTCATAAAGAAGACCACAGAATGGTTCTGATCGCACCAGTATCTCCTGATGAAGATGAACAGCCTTTGATGGCCTCTGAAGATGAGAAGCCTTCCCAAGTATTAGGCGTTAGTGAAGAGTTCTTTGATAAAAATGATTCTTTAATAGATATTTCATTTGAGGATAAACAACACAGAGATGAAACGGTGAAGCTAATCCGAAAATTTGACTCGTTTGAGAAGATACAAATCTTGAATGAAATATACAATACTCATTCTTCATTAAAGCCCCTGTTGGAGGAACATCCAGGTGCGAACATTGCTGATATAGTTAGAAGCCACTTTGATCAGAAGAAAAGAGAGGAAGAGGCTCAGTTGGAGCATAAGAGCATTATTGTTCTCTTCGAAATTTGGGAGTCACCGGCCAAGATGGACAGCTATTTGAGGTTTAAGGTTATTAACAAGTCATCTGTTGCTTTACCACCGAAAATGTTCTTGAGTTTCACTCATGAGCAAAAGGACCCTCCGAAACTGAGCTTCAGAGTGCAGCATTCTTTAGGGTCTGAATCCATCATTCCAAATGGTCACAAAACTGGACTTCATAAATTGAATGAGGACTTCACTAGAAAACTTTTTGACAATCCTAATAGCTATATCAAGGTAGAGCTATTATTATCAGGCAAACTATATGCTGGAAAAACTGCTGTCGATAATTTTGGTCTGAATGAAGTAAAGTTGACTAATTCATTAGAAAATGACCTAGGAACCAACGTTGACCAGAATTCGTCTCAAACAGATACGCCTGAACCAACAACCACTGAATTTATGACTGCCGAAAGTTCCTCGATTTTAGGGTTACCTCAGCGTGACGTTTCACCTAACTTTATAACTGTTGATGATGATACCAACGATGCTGATATTCATGATCTAACCAATGATATTATCACAGATTTCAGTGAAAGTGAAGATCGGGATATCAAACAGACGATTGAGCCCTCAGGTGCTGAAGATGATGGTGATGATGACACGCTGAACGACTACCACATCTTATCGACAGATGATTGCCTCAGCGACTACTAACTTTTATGGGTATGTATTTTTTTTTTTTAACTTTGTGTCTTCTTTTGTGTTTCCAAATTTGTACAATTCAGCTTTTTTATCAAATAAGATCTCCCACTCAAGTATAATGGGTCCGCCAGTCACTTTGAAATAATTAGAGTATCACTGATGCCTTCTTTCGTACCTCAAATTTTCCAGTTTTTTTACACCAAATCTCAGCTGAAGTAGAGCCTTTCAAATTTCACCCATTCGTTACTTAATCCCAAACCGTTGATATCTTCCGCTCATACCTAAACAGAATATCTCATACATTTCTCCGACCATTTTTTCAGAATTTAGTACTTATATCACCACATTTACCTTCTCCCCTTAAAACCAAAACATCAAAGAACGCATCCTATTAACAACTACTACATGTATATCTCTATCCGTTTCTTTAGTAGATAATACATAATTTCAACTCACAACGCTGGAGTTTATAAACGGGGCTCCAATTATCCTACCTTACCGCATCCTTTCTAGATCGTACCTTCCCTCTCGAAAACAGCAAGAATAAAACCACAAGCAAACACCACAATTAATCTTGCTCCAGTACGACCATATCAAAACGATTCCCAAAAGCATTCAATCGGGCGATCAATAATTATCACCAATGTGATCAGAACCTTCGAAACCTACATTGCAGTACATACCACAACCACAACAATGATAATAATTGGTTGCCGTCAAACGCAGTATGTATGAGCGATTCCAAATAATACGAAACAGTCCTGCAACAAGGAAAACAACTACCTAAGCCTGGAATCTAAACTCCAAATTCTGAACTAGCAACACTACCTACGAAGGTTGTCAATACCATCTATTTCTGTGTGATTTAGCGGAAGGGCTAGTAGTAGAAGAATTAGGTCTACAATGACGAACACCTGAATCTTTACCTAATCTTGGAGATATCTGATTAGCAGTACTTGATTATTGAGATAGAGTTGTTTTGTAGTTTGAGTCAAATATAACAGAACTGTAGATCAATAACGATCTTGTAACATAAGGTAAGTAGTGCTTAATTGGTCCTTGAATAGTTCTTAAAGATTGTTAATCATTGTTATGCTTAGCTGGAAGAAAAGTCTAAAACTTTTCTTCTCATTTATATAGTATTTGATAGCCTGTTGTCCTATATCCTAGTCTCCAAATATTTCATCTCTTCGTCCCCGTAGCACATAGGAAATAAGTAAAAAGGTCACCCACCTTACTTCCCCAAGAAGAAGTACAAGAACCAAGCTAAAATATTAGGCTCCCCCATCTCTAGAAACAACCTGTAACTCAGAACGCGGTTGCTAGCGCAACAATCATAATGTTTAATCTCCGAACTCAGTTCTGGTATGGCAAGCGCAAGGGAAATCAAGCTACTATTTAGCAGATATCCCAAATCCCATGGTCAGAACTCAATACACAAAATAACAAGCAAATCAGTTCTCCACCACGGAAGTAAAACGGTCTTAGCCCTTGTTGTTGTAATGATCTTATCTGTCGGTGGAGTGGTGTTGAACTGGATCGTGTGAATACAGTTCAGTCTGCAACCGCCGACATGGAGCTGACACACTTAGTAGATAGCTCAATAGGAGCATCAAGTCAGAAACGTTATGTTGTTTCAGCAATACCTCAGGCGTAGCTAATATTCTATTCAATAATAAAAAAAGTTGCAACTAATCAATCGCTTTACTACGGGGTATAAACTATTTATGATCTTCTTCCAAAATTTATGATAATGAAATTATCATATTCGCCCCCAGCACCTAGAGTGCGTTCACATCTAAATATCTAAACTATGGAATGGTCCTTGCATCATAAACTTTTTCCTTGTGAATTTAACCTTGGTTGCTTGAGTTACAGCAGTTTCGCATCGGGGTGTGGGATTGCAGCAGGCCGAATCATTTGCCTAAGTGTGTCTCCGAATTAGCTGAAGTTGCGGTTGGGGATTTTACTATGGTATTTGAAGTTATGTATTAACTCATACGAAGAGGGATCAATTGAAGAATACCTTTGCAGCTCTGATATCTATCAATGCAGACCATGTTTTATTTGATCTATACACCATTTCTTCGGATTGTCTATTCTACCTAATACTACATTTCTGTTACTGATGGCATTACGAACCTACATCTATAGAAGATTTATAGATTGCAATCATAAACAAGTGAAGTAAAACTTTAAGCATGGCATAATAAATATCCTCTATGAATAGTGTTTGGTAAATGTACCGAATAAAAGTTGTGCTCCGAATAAGCTTTTAGATATGCTTTTAGTTGATCCATGATGTAGTATTGAATATACTTAATTGAATGCTCCACTATCAACAAGATTAAATTAAAAACTACTCGAGCTGTCCGATCTGAAATATCTATACCTAAACATTTACTCATAGGGATATTATTTCTTCCTAGAGTTTCACTCGCCCAAAGCGAATTGCAGTCATGGACCCAAACAGGTATACATGATGCTACAGATGTTGTACATGATTCTCTGACAGTAAAGTTGCTAAGGTCTTAAAATCCATACCGGAGGCAAGATAGGATTCTTTGACAGTGCCCAGGTTATTTCTGGTAAGCTGTGGAAACTATGACCCAAGGTCGTTAACGTTATCGTGGATAGTATGTTTCGTATTTGGAATCTGTTTCGAGTTAAGATTATCTCTATCTGTTTCGGTTTCCATGACTGCGATTCTTTAGGCAGTTGAAAATCTATCTACAAAGAAATAATATCGACACATCTTTTCTTTTCTTCAATAGTGAAGATCTATTGGATAAAATATATAATGGCTTGGTTATAACTAGTATCAAGTACTTTAACCACGGAAACCATATAGAAGCAGGAAAGATGTGAAATCTAAAGATAAGCTCTAGCGTAGAGGACGGAATGAATTAAAATTCAATCAAACAATATAGATTGTATTATAAATAGCGAGTCTGTGTTGCTGGTGTTACGGTCTTCTGAACTATAATTTGATCATTCAGTAAGTATGTGTAAGCGATATAGAAGGTCGGACGTGGGATGTGTGGGATGGAGATATATATCAATTTTCTGCCAAAACTCGAGAATGTTTCGAAGAATGCCCTACAGAAGGTCAATAAGGGCGGTTCGAAGGGATGATTGAGTTGGTAACGTTAGATTGCCAAAGGCTGATTTGGGTGATTCGCGTATATCACGCAATTGATCAGTGTATCAAAAAAACCCTTCTTGTAGGTTTGCCGGCCCTATTCACAAAGTATCTACTCAATCCAGAAATATAGTCAGGACAGAAAGAAATGGAAAGATCGAAATTCAAGTTTCAAACGAAAGGCATTATTTCATTGTATGTATGCATACATGTAATTTTGATTATCAATCAGCCACAGAGTCTCTCATAAGTTATTTTGCATCATGTTTCTTCTTACCAGAATGTAACGATGTGTTGGATATCTTTTGATTTTGTAATAAGAAATGTATGATCAAGTAAACCCGAAGGATACCAACAATTTGTTGGAGCGTTCCCACATTCAATGCAATTGATCTTTTCCAAAGATGATTCTTCCAGTGTAATTGTTAATAATCTCTCGTGAAGAACCATCTTAAGGTTCATTCAAGAATCTATATGAGGGTTTTACGCATCAAAAGTCATAAAGAGAAAACTTATAGCCAAATCATAAAAGAACAGCATGATTCAAGAACAAATTACCTGCACAGTACTTTAGGTTGTGCTTTTTGATGTTTCCATCAGCTGAATCGAGTTATAAGCTTGGGAATTCTGAAAACACATTTCCGCCCTTTGTATCTTGATTTTTTTGGTTCAAAAGAGGGAAAGAATGAAGCCAAACCTATCATGTCCATCAGGACAGTCGGGTTTGAAAGAGGCTTCCCTTAATTTTGATCTCTGACCGATGTCGAAATCTGCCTCAGCTTACATTTTATAAATGAGCTCTGACCCATATAGATTTCGGCATCCTGAATTTAAGTTTTCCAACATTCTGGTGTTCAATTTCAAGATCTCATTTCAAAAAAAATTATATTTGGGCCAATTCCACGGTGAGTACAAAGGCAATCATCAGCTTTTGAAATCTACTGAACCTCCTTCTTTGAATCAGGTTCAGGATCGTGTGTTATTTTTAGTTGAAGTATATGCGTTGGTTCAGCAATCTCAACTTTTTTCTGTGTTATTTTTAGTTGAAGTATATGCGTTGGTTCAGCAATCTCAACCTTTTTCTGAATGATACTGAAGAAAAAGTTTCGAGACAGGTAATTTTTACACAAAGGCAAGTTAAGTTTGTCACAAAGATCAATCGCCATTACGTACATTAACACTTAGGCTCAGTTCATATAAAGCATCTGGTCTCGGAACCCGTCTCGGAACCCATCACGAATAATCAGCAAAAGTTAACAAGAATAAATAGTTGGGTCTTAGGGGCGAATCACAGATAAGCCTGTATTCGAATGTTAGTTATAATTATGTTCATGATTAATAGTATATTCTTAATAAAAGAACAAAATCTAGTTGCCGCTTATAGAGCGGCAGGATGAAAAACGGAAAACCTCTAAGTCGAAGGCGAAGCATTATACCGGCTAGACCGTTTCGTGGCATAAGACTTTTAGGTCCTCGTTCCCATGGACTATTATTCTCATTTTCTCAAATACAGGTTTTATCTTATAGTTAAAACTTAGAGCACTGATGATGATACTAAGTATAATGAAGAAAGTTCCCGTCGAAAAATGAGTGCCATCAAGGTAGATTGCATTTGAAAAAAAAAACTTGAGGCTGCTTTTCTTCTAAAACGTTTGCCTTGGTTCGCCCCTATATACGAGTTTACTGTCACATTTAGATATTCTGAGCCATAAAACGTTTGAAGATGAAATTCGAAGATACTTTATGTAAGGAGAAAAGTTTACGATGCTTCCAAGATCAAAGTTTTCGGAGTTCTTTCACTAAATCATTGTTATAACGAGGTTTCTCTTTCGCTGAATCACTGTTATAAAGAGGTTTCTCTCTCGCCCTAGACTGCTTTGCAGGAAAAAAATTCTGAATGATTCATTGTGTCTTATTTCCGTTTGGATCCAACTGGAAAGGATTCTGGTGGGATATCCCCTTTTATTGCGTACTAGCTCTGCGGGTATTGAAGTTTTGTAGTTTTGATCGCCTAATACGATTACTGTTAAGCGAAGTGATTTAGAAATCTGAATTGAAAATACTAAATGGATATAGCTTTCACAGGAATGCTCATAATTGAGACTATCAAAGGAATATCATCAGCTATAAGAAATAGTATTATTGGTTACTAAATGCATGGCTGTACGTAGTGCAATAAATTCGAGATCGGTTGTATCAACTGTTTATAGTAAAATCCATGATGATTTTTCGAATCATTTTTATACAGGATTGAATCTTAATGTTTCCTGAGAATGGTTGATTGGTGTTGCCATTAGACCAGCATTACTTGATTATTGGGATATCATTATTCATGATGATCAGATATCCCTCTACATGTCATTCATGATAGCAATGATTTGTATGTTCCTCACTTCGATATTGACATAAAAATAAAAAGCCTAAAAAAACATCCACCTGACCTCGTCAATCTAGATCGATTTCTTGTTGCTGTTCCTTATATAACTCTTAGGTAAAATATGATAAGATTTTCACAGGAACTTCTTTTCTTTTCAACCAATGTTTTGATATATCAATACTCTTACCACTCAAACAATCCATCGCTTCATAACAGATCCAAATTGACAATTTCTATTTCAACTTAAATGCACCTCAGTTGAGTGGAAAACCCCATTAACTTCAGTTTACATGCATTTTTTGAGGAAATCATTACATTACTCACTAAAGCTCATTTTTGGGGTTGAATTAAAGAAGCTTTAATTTGGCTTATTCAGCTATTCGGATGCGCTCATTTATAAAAGCTCTCAACTTATATGATCCATCAGTAAGAAGCAGGTATAATCTCTCATTTGACCAGGTAAGAAACTATAAGCCATTCGACAAACTATCATGATTCCTCAGCAAGTAACCTTACCAAATGATCATTTCAAAACTGCAGATACAAGAAAAACTCTTAATAGTGATTCCTTTACTAATCAAGAGTCCAATTTGAACTGACTACAGCCTTCACATCCAATATATCGCAGAGCCAACAAATAAATAGGGTTCAATGGTAATTTAATCTCATTTTCAATGATATCCACCTTTCATTACTTTTAATCTATAATCTAGATTGGTTTTTCTTGACAGGTTTCATAGGAGCATTTCTATTTTTGAAAGTCGGCTTACCCCAAGAATACAGGATATCGAATTTCTTCCCATCACTGCTGCTGAAAAAGAACGATGCATCTCATGTCAGCAGTAATCTTTCAAAACATCTAATCCGAGTAAATCTCTCATAAACTGTGTCATTCACATATCATATGACACTTTCTCTTTTTCATTTAGTTCATAAACCAGATAATTTTTTGATTAAGTGAAGCTTTGTTCATCTTCACTCCTCACTAGAAGAGAAAATATTCTCAACATCTCCATTTAATATGCTTTCATTGGAGAATTGTGGTTGAAATCCCTCTTTGAGAGAATTTGTACAATTCGATTGGTGTTTTGACTAAATTACTCCTCAGTGTTCCTGCATAATTGTTAGCTTCATCATAATTTACTTTATCAGATTTTTTTATTTGATAGATGGAAAAACTTCCAAAATAGTCAACATTGGTTTTACTTATAGCTTTTGTAATTAACTCTAGTTTTTTGAACATGTTTTGTTCTTGTTCAACAATTGCTTTTACGTTTTTCTCATCAATTCTAAGAGTACTTCTTTATTCATAATTTGTATATCCTCAAACCAGAATCCATCTTAGTCTGTTTTTTTTTTTTTTAGAGTCACAGCTTCTCTTCTGACAATGTCTAACACTGAGTCCACTAGTTCAGTGTAATGACCTTTAGCCCAAACGTTACCAGCGGAAGGAAGCAATGGAGCATTTATTCATCTTATTGCATGAAAAGTTAGTCAATACAACTTCAAAAAGTTTCAAAACGTGCAAAGAGCCAGATAATTTGGAAGAGCGTTGGTCTTTGTTGAAAAACGTCGGTAAAATACATTCTTCTTAATATCTATATTTTACTTAATTTGAGAATTATTTCCCTGATTTCATTTTTGATGACTTCCATCTGACGTATATAATATTCATGTTCGGCCTTTCAAGATTTTCTGAAGTGTTAACCTCATTAGAACTCAATTCCAAAAATTGGAAGATCCTGCTAAATTGAGATTTTGATCACTTGAATTAACATCTTGATCATTATATTCATTGTAATAATCGCCACTAACTCGTGTCGTGTTACTCTTCTTTTTGGACTTATGACCCAAGAGCTCTTGGTGTATTTAGTAGAGGTATATTTAGTAGAAGCACGATCAGTGGGAAAAGTAGATTTAAAATAACAAGCACTAGAATGGTTAGCTGGTATTGATGTGAATAATTTATTTATTTATATTGATCAGACTTAACGTGGCTATATTGAATTCCTTATATTGGATTCCTTAACAGTTCAAGTGGTAATCAGTTCGTTGACATCATTTGAAAAACAAATGTGTCTTAATTAAAGGCATCTCCGCAAAAAATTTAGATACCAGATGATTCCTTAGTGCTTGCTGATGTTCCTTTTTAATAAAGAACTTTGATGTAATTTACAATTATCATGAGTTCGGGGATATAATGGACGATTTTTTCAACTACGTACTTACAATTAATTTGAAGTCCGCCGGAACAAAAAATGACACATAATTAATGAATAACAGACATTGTAGCGGTGACTATTATAGCATATATCACTATATAATGCTGTTTGTGAATTTGAATGACGTATTCATAAATGAAGTCGTTCAATATTGGAGAATAACGTATGGAAACAATCAGACATTCTCATGTGCTGGATATGCACCATCAATCAGAGATGGATTTCGATTGGTGATTGCGGATAAATGATTTGGGGACATTATGGGACAATAATCTGATTGGCCTGTTGAGTGTATATTTGCCCAAACAAGTCCAATGATGTTGAACATACAAAATATCATGGGATCTCCAACTATTATTCAGATAGCTCCAAATATCATCGCGTGTAAATCCTTTTCGATCGGGTATGAAATTTCACACTGGTGCAATAAAAAGGCAGTTTGGTAGTGTATATATGCTTTTTCAACATTACCAAATGGCTCTTGGACCAGCTAATGATGCAAGTTGGCGGTAAAACAAGTCATCAATTAGTCTTTCGAAACTCTTGAAAAAAAAAGGAAAAAGAGAGAGACTGGTTATGGATTGAAGCTGTCTTTAATAGTTAAGCAAAAAGATAGCAGCGTGAAGCCCTTCTTCTTTACCCAGCTTATAAAAATGACATATGTCAGAGATATTGGAACTAGGACTACATCAAAAAGTTTTTATTCGAACCATAATATTAATTCCTAATACACAAAATTACCTTTAAAAATACAAACCGAACACATAAAAACCCTAAATAGAAACGTAACTTCAAATTTAAAACATTAAACTCAAGCAGAAGTAGATGAAGAGTATTTGGTGACAGCTCTAGTACCTTCAGAAACAGCATGTTTTGCTAATTCACCTGGTAAGATTAATCTGACAGCAGTTTGAATTTCTCTAGCTGAGATGGTTGATTTTTTGTTGTAAGCAGCTAATTTAGAAGCTTCAGAAGCAATTCTCTCAAAAATATCGTTAACAAAGGAGTTCATGATAGACATAGCTTTTTGAGAGATACCGGTATCTGGATGGGTTTGTTTCAAAACCTTGTAGATGTAAGAAGCATATGTTTCTTTTCTAGCTTTGGTTCTCTTCTTTGGAGCATCAGAGGAGGAGGCAGTTTTTTTAGCAGCTGGTTTCTTTTCAGCTGGGGCTTTTGAAGCGACTGGTTTCTTTTCAGCTTTTGGGGCCATTGTTAAAATTGATGAAAGTATGGAGAGACGAAGGAAAAGGGAAAAGAAGAAAATCAAGAGTTGAGTGTTTTCGAGGAAGGGGCGGGAAACCGAAAGTTTATATAGACGGTTGCTGTAAAGCAATTGGAACTTTGAAGCTCGTGCATGAAACGTAGTCTGTTTTGGTTTTCTAACTGTTTTGTTTTGGTTTGAATTGCATTAAACACGTAGAAAAAGGATCATATTCTGTGTGCTGGATATTACACCTGTGCCTTCAGTAAATTTCAGTACTAGCAAAATTGGGCATTTTTACGGACCGCAATTTACACCGCGAGACGAATCATAGGGTAAATCATGGAATTAAGAGAAATGGAAGAGAAACCGGTTCCAGAATTTACTCATACAAGGGGTGTAAAACTCAGAACCGAAAAACAGACTGATTTTCATAAGAAAATCAAAACAATAACACAGAAAACTACAGCGTTCACTATGAGAGAAGCATTCGCTCATGTCAACATGTTTTCTTGTTTTGGTTAGTACAGTTTTGCAGCGGCAAACTCAGCAAAAACGTGAAAGTATATAAGAACCGCGCTTTTCCCTCACTCAACCTCTTTACTTTTGATCTTCTCTTTTCCTTCCCTTCTATATATCTCAAATTATACTATATTAAAATGTCTGGTGGTAAAGGTGGTAAAGCCGGTTCTTCTGAAAAAGCTTCTCAATCAAGATCAGCTAAAGCTGGTTTAACTTTCCCAGTTGGTAGAGTTCATAGATTACTAAGAAAAGGTAACTACGCTCAAAGAATTGGTTCTGGTGCTCCAGTTTACTTAACTGCTGTCTTAGAATATTTAGCTGCAGAAATCTTAGAATTAGCTGGTAACGCTGCTAGAGACAACAAAAAGACTAGAATCATTCCAAGACATTTACAATTAGCCATCAGAAATGATGAAGAACTAAACAAATTGTTAGGCCATGTTACTATCGCCCAAGGTGGTGTTTTACCAAACATTCACCAAAACTTGTTGCCAAAAAAGTCAACTAAGGCTGCTAAAGCTTCTCAAGAATTATAAGAAATTTCATATAATTTAGTATGATTTGTTCTTTTATTTCTTTATGTTACGTTAGCGGGTTTTATTAATTTTGTACATTATGGGTTACTCTTTTTAGTTTAGGCGGATAATAATTATGTTTTCTGGAAAGTTTTATTAGATTAATGTAGTCATTTATTTGCAAATTACCTGTAGATGCCTTGGCCTTATTCTACCGGCTTACTTAGTTTTATTAGCCACTATATCCACAATAATGTTTATAACAGAAACCAGAACTTCGACTCCGACGAGAATAATCACAATGAACTCCAGATATTCCTCATTGGAATGTCCAAGCTGTTCTTTTAGCATTTGTAATAAATCTGAAACAACCTCCAGTCTCTGGTTCAATAATGCCACTCTTTGATTGATTTCTAAATAACCCCTAGTCGCCTGATAAATGGGCTCCAAATGCGGTTCTGCCCACATGATTTCAGGCGAATCTAAAACTGAACCATGGAGGTTGACATTGATTCTTAAAATGAACAATTCACCGATACTTTTCATTATCTCATCTTTACTCATCCCAACTTTACCCGCAGATGCAATTTGCTGAGGAATATCCTGCGTGTCCTCAATTGTATTATCCACTAGTTCCTCAAATAGAGATATTTTTACACTTTGTGAAATCGCATGAGATATCGACAATTTCAACATGTAGTTGGATCCATCTCTCAATGTGATGAAATCATTGTAGATTCTAGGCTGATATGATTTGGTAATATAATAGTTGAACTCCTCAACTTGCACATCTTCTGCAGCTAGCTTCTCCATTTCAAACTTCGCAAGGTCACTCAAAAAAGCTTGTTCTTCCCTTAAGGTGAAACCCCATAGAACAACAACCCCATACTCAAATATAAAGACATCTGTATGCCAATCATCTATTGTGATTTCACCACCTTCATCATCCAATCTGATAAGGTCATCCTTTCCCTTTCTTTTGTCTCCTCTCCAATCATTATAAACAAAGGGCGTATATAGACACTCATCAAAAAGCTTTGGATGCGAATCGTGAACTCTTTTAGAATCTTTAAGCCATCTGATAATGTCCTTCATCTTGTAGCTACTAGCTGTACAGTATGCGGTTACTCTTGGTAATAGGGACCTCTGGTTCTTTCCCAACCTCTCTGCATCTATTCTAGCCGATGTGTCCTTGATTCTACTCACTTGTGAATATACGTCCCTATTGGCCCCAATGCCAACATCCTCAATTATAGCTGACAATGGCTCTTCTGGCAATATCTTTAGCTTCTGTGTGTTTCTAGATATTCTCTGAGGCCCCAGCTTGCTCTCCGGTACTGAACTTCTAGAGAGAATTTTCCCCTTAGGTATACTTGTTGCTGGGCCATTGATACCCTCAGGCGGCACCCCATTTGCTAGTATTTCCGATCCACTCGGCTGTTGGTTCCTCTGTGCTGAGGAAAGTAGACGATCTGTTTCACCTGACATGCTTAGCTGAACTTTTGGAAATAATAAGGAGGCGTGATATAGGTAAGTTTCCCTTCTCTGTTTTGTGTCAAATCCCAGCAGTATAAAAGAGAGCATAAAGTAGAAAAAATAGCTGGAAAAAAGAATATATTACATAATCAAGAATAATACAAGTTACCCGGATAGTTGAGCTCATCGCTTACGTCATCTGGAAAAAGTAATAGAGTTTAAAATTTTTCTTTATGTACACAGAAACAATTAAGACAAATTTGTTTACCATTAGCTCTCTGAAAGTTCTCTTTTTGTGGCGTGTTTGAGAATGGTTAAAGCTAAGAAAACCACACAATCTGCTAAAAGATATACCTTCCAATCTTTCAGAGATCGGGTGGACTCAATTAAAATTGAGCCCTCAAAGAGGTTGAATATAAGAGCATTTGATGAAGTAGATGATTCCCATTTCCTATCCTCATTGGAAAGATGGACTGAGTTCAACAGGTCAGGTAACTTTACACAATTTGTGTTTGATGTCAGAAGTATTGCCCAAGGGTTACCGCAGATTATATTCTTCAAAGAGAAGATCTTTGATCTATTGGCTGATGCTATTATGAAACAAGATGCGGTATCACTACAGCCTCTGTTAGAGCTGCTAACACAATTTTGTCATGACTTGGGTCCAGATTTCATGGTGTTTTATGAAAGATCAGTCACAATGATCACCCAGTTAGCACTTGGGGAAAACGATTCTAATACATTAGAATGGGAGTTCAATGCCTTGGCCTTCATTTTCAAGTATCTGTCGAAGACATTATCACAAGATTTATTGCCGACATTCAGCTTATTAGAACCGCTACTGAAGTCAAAAGCACATATCGCGAGATTTTGTTCTGAGGCCTTGTCATTTTTAATCAGAAAGACGGGATCCAAACAACTGTCGGAATTTACCAATTTCGCCTTTGATAAGATTGAGGACGATATACAGTACCAGAAGTCTTTTGTCATTCTATTCAGTGAGGCTCTAAAATCAACAAAGGGATCTATTCATTCAAAATCATCAATTATTCTTGGTTCCTTGATAGATAGAGTCGGTAGAGACGAATCGTCCTCAGCTGTTGCTGATATTTTGATAGACATTATTGGTCATGGTACCCAAGAGAATGTGAATGATATATATAAACTGGTTCTAATGAGAATACAACCATTATTAGAGTCGGATCCTTCTTTTCTGAATCACTATCTGAAGGTTTTGATATCGCTTGTTTTTGCTGACTCCGGTAAAAAAATTGTTGCTTGGGAATCCATTATTGAAGCAGTGCAACTCGTGATCAAAAATTTCCCAGGTTCTACATTATCTCAAGACTCTAAGAGTTACACTATTTGCTTATTGACATTGCTTGTCCGTAATTGTGAAATACAAGCATTAACAAAATCCTATAATTCTTTGTTCAGTTATTCAATGACTCTGGAAGGATTTTTCCTTCCTTTCATGATTTCACTCATTAATGTCTCAAGAGAAAAGTCATTGAAATTTGGCCAATCATTTGTCCAAGCTTTCATAAACAAAATGTGGCAATCTAACATGGAAGAAATTGGTTTATTTATTCAAGATTTGAACGATAAAGACCTACTAACTATTTCGGATGATCCTACTAAGTTCAAAATAGTTTTACCTCAGTCATTGAGTGAAGTGATTTATAAAGACTTGAATAAGTTGAACATTTCAGACTCCAAAGATCTTTATGAAGCGCACTGGAGATTGGCGCTGTTGGCCACTGCTTCTAAGGTTTTTAATAGCAATCGCTTAATTCAGTTGTTTCAAAAGGTTGATAAGTTTAATGATACATCAAAGTTCAAGAATACCATTTTGGCCAGAATAATCTCGCTACTTGTCCAGAACAATACATCACAAGTTAGGGAATTGATTTTTGAGAAGTTTGATCTACTATCATCAGAACTGGAATTCGTTACTAGCGTTACAACATTTTTAAGATCTAGTCAAGAAGATATAGAGAATCCCTCACGTTATATCCAGATTGTGAGCAGAAATTTACTGAATCCTAGTCATGAATTTAGATTATCTTCATTATATCTAATCAGCGCTTTGGCCTCTAAGTTTGATGAAACGATTGTCACTATTTCAAATCAAGCCGCTATAGTTGAACAACTTCCTCTAGTATTATCAAATGGTCGTGATATTGGTATCAGGCTGAGAAGTTTCGCTGCAATCGTGAGAAATCTGGACACAAAGGATGACTTGAGATCTGAGATTTTTTTGAAGTTTTTATTTGGCTTGTTAACTGTCAGATTCCAACCGACATGGGAGGCAGTTTTAGAAGTTTTACCAAGTACAGCTCATAAGCATGAACAGCTTGTTTGGGACCTAGCATATGATTTTATCACAAAGGACATTGAGAGTAACTCAAAACGATTCTTCAATTTTATCAATGATAGCGATAGTGCTTATAAGCCTAAGTGGACAATTATTGAACCAAGATTGGAATCTTCCATTGATTCCATTGCAAACGTAATAGATGATTACAGAAATAAAAGAAGTACACTTTTGTCAGTTACAGAATCGAAATATGATTTCAGCCCTTACCCTGAGTTCATCCGCACAAATTCTATCAAGATCTTGAAATCGGTTCCTCATATCGCTGAAAGGAATTCCTCCGCATTGGTATCTATTGCATTGAACACATACGAGGATGGTGAAAAATCTGAGGATCATTTTAGCAGAAAGGATCAAACTCTAATTTATGAAATCTTTTCTGCTTTCAAGAAATTGCAAAAGATTCCAAAAGCTCAAGAATTGAGAGAAAACCTGTTGAGATTGCTATCCAGTAAAACATCTGAGATAAGGAAAACGGCTCTAGATGTTTTGATGAGTTTCCATAACAAAGTTCTCAATAAGTACAAAGACAGTATGAATAACCTACTGGACGATGCCGTTTTCCGAGATGAACTTTCTAAAATTTTTGCAAAGAATGGTGAGTCAGATGTTGAGGATGCCGACTTGGATGAAGTAATGCCTATTGTTCTGAGAATTCTTTTTGGCCGTGCTCAAACTATTGTTTCTAGTGGTAATAAGAAAGGTCTGAAAGTGTCATCTATTCAAGTATTGGCCAGTATGGAAACCAAATATGTTGAACAGTTCTTAGGTATCGTTTCTGAGAAGATTTACTACGACACTGATGAAATCATGGATTTTGAAAATGTTGACATCATCACAATTGACGGTGTGCATCTTAGAAGATGCTTAGGTTATGTTAATTTGCTTGCAGATATCATTAATACCCTAGGTGAGAAATTCGTTGGAAGTTTACCTTTGGTGATCAAACCTTTACTGTTGACACTTGTTCAGGCTCAAGGCGTTGTTGATTCAGAAGAAGGAGATGAGAAATTGGTTTCTGTTTCTAAGAGCATCAGACAATCAGGTGTTAAGGATTTGCTGCTGCTATTCAAATTATTAAGAGAATTTGACTGGGACGAGTATATCGAGACAATTTATGAGAAAATTCTTGCTCCCCGTTTCCCATCTTTTGAGTTTGAGAATTTACAGCAAGCATCCTCAATGCTTAAGATTTTGGTCTGTTGGTCAGAACATGCTCCATACCATGAGCTTCTTTTGATCAATGATTTGGAACCAGCTTCAAAGATATTAACGCTATTGTTTAATTCAAACACAAAACAGGATGTTGTATCAACTGTTTTTGATTTCGCTAAGAACGTCATTACTTTAGTGCCAAATAAAGGAAGGTTTTCCAAACTACACTCCTTGATTGCTGAAAAGGTTTTTGGATCTTTAGACCAGATTTTGGACCGTTTGACTGATCACGTTATCGTCACTAAGGCCATTGACCTATTGCTTGCCTTGGTCGAGAAAAAGCATGTCAAGAGTCAAGAAAGGAGATCAACTCTAGTCGATCTTGCTACGAAACTTCTCGAAAAGCCAGGGTCACAGATATCAAAACAATCAAAGATCCAGGTTTTACAAACACTTAAGGTGTTGATTCAAGAGTTTGAAGGTGATTTTGAAGAAATCAGACATTTATATGAGGTTTCTTCTAGATTTTTGAAACAGTTTACTGATAAGCAACAACGTCAACAACTGGTTGAGGTGTTTGTCAGTATTGGAGAAAAGTTTGACGATTACATTAAGGTTGCTTCCCTTGTTGAAGAATTGAATGCTTTCTCAAGAAGAGGTATGAATGAGTACGATTATGAAAGAAGACTGTCAGCCTACAGAGAAATCAACGATGACCTCTTCAGCAAAATGTCAGCTTTAGAATGGTTGCCATTGTTGAACAATTCTCTATATTTTATCTGTGAAGAGGATGATTTATCTGTTAGAACCAGTGCTAGTTATACTCTAAGAAGATACATTGATGCATTTTCTACAAAGGAAAGCAAGGATCCCCAGTTTATTCATTATTTCAAAGATATTTTACTGCCTAACCTAAGAATTGGGTTGAGAAGTAAAGTTGAGGTCGTTCAAACTGAGTTCATAGCTTTACTTGCACATATTGTGACCAATGGTAAATATGTTGAAGATTTTGAAGATATGAGAATCTTGCTACCTCATGGTAACGAAGAATCAGACTTTTTCTCGGACATTGTACATATTCAGCTTCATAGTCGTCAGAAGGCTATCAAAAGATTGGGTGAAGCAAGTGGAAGTATTAAAGGTTCTAATATCGCCCATTACTTGTTACCAATTATTGAGAATTATGCTTATTGCTCTGATGAAAAGATGAGAAATGTTTCAAATGATGCTATTGATGCAATTGAACATTTAGTCAGTAGCGTTACATACAAGCAATTTTTGGCCGTTTTCAAAAGATACCTTTCTGGATTGAAAGAAGGCAGTGATACTCAACGTGATTCTGTCAACTTAATTGTTACTATTTCCAAAGCACTTTCAAAGAATATTCAAAACAAAGAGGGAAAGAGAATGGAAGGTTTACCTACAGATCAAGATGCATTAGATGTTCAGATTGAAAAGGAGATGATTACACCAGTTTCAAAAATTCTAAGCATTAGAAATGAGGAGACTATCCTTCATAGAACTCCATTGATCACAGCACTAGCTTCATTGGTTTTAGGATTATCTCATGACCGTATTGTATTTATCCTGCCAGCCGTTTTGACTAAAATCTGTCAAATTTTGAGAACAAGACATGATGACTTGCGTGATGCAATTAGAAAATATTTGGGAAGAGCATCCAATATTTTGGGCGCTAAGTACATTAAGTTCATTATCCAAGAGTTGAAGACAGCATTAGGTAAAGGGTTCCAGGTCCATGTTTTGGGTTTCACAGTTAATTCTATTTTATTAGCTACAGAACTAGAACACGGTGATTTAGATGATTCTGCTTCAGTGATCATGGATGTCGTGATGGACAATCTATTCGGAAGCACCGCACAAGAAAAGGAAGCTGATGGATACAGAAATAATATGAAAGAAGTTAGACACAATAAGAGTTTTGACACTGCAGAGATCTTGTCCAGGTTGATTAACTTGTCTCACTTTGGTGATGTTATCTCTCCGGTTAAACGCTTGCTTCGTGAAAGGATCACCTTCAGAATTCAAAGTAAGTTAGATGAGTTACTGAGAAGATTATCATTAGGAGTCTACAAAAATGATCAATTAGCTACTCAAGGTATGTTGGTTTTATGTTATGAATTGTTTCAAGAAGCAAAAAATCAATCCACTTTTGAAAAGAAAGGAGCAGTTAAGAGCAACCCAGATGATGAGCACTTCATGGTGCAACTAGATTCAAAACCTTTGAAGGTTGAAAATGGATCATCTGCTTACTTTGAAACGTTCCAGAAGATGTCACTTGAGTTATTAAAAACCACGTTGAGCAAGGTTCCTGATTTCATTTCAAGCGAAAAATTGACTGGCTTTTTACCTTGCTTTGAACAATCTCTACAATCAGATAATGAATTGGTATTGGTATCTGTCTTAAGAATCTTGTCAACTATTGTCCAAGTCCAATTTGAAGGTGAGGACGATATTTTCCATTCTTGTGCTCAAAAATGTCTCAGTATTATCAAAGATTATCCATCAACAGAGTCAGAATTAGTTCAATCATGCTTCAAGTATCTATCAATCATCATCCGTCACAGAGATGATCTAGCTTTGAACGAATCCTCATTGGGATACCTGTTAGTTCGTATTCAACCTGATTTGAATGAACAGAGCAGACAAGGGTTAGCGTTCAACTTTTTGAAGGCAATAATCGCCAAACATATTATCATTCCTGAAGTTTATGATACAATGGATAAAGTTAGAGAGGTTATGGTCACTAGTCATTCCAAGGAGAGAAGAGATATGTCCAGAAGTATTTACTTCAAGTTTATAATGGAATACGATCAAGGTCGTGGTAGATTAGAGAAGCAGTTTAAATTCTTAGTTGATAATTTGAGTTATCCTGCTGAAGAAGGTAAACAATCAGTTATGGAGTTAATCCATTTGATTATTGGGAAATCTGGTCCGCAATTATTAGAGGCACTATCTTCCTCGTTCTTTGTTGGTTTGGCTAAGGTTCTAATCTCTGACACAGAGGCAAAGACTAGGGAAATGTCTGTTGCTTTAATCACTTCCATTTTTGAAAAGATGGGCACTGAGCAGTATGAAAAGTATATTATAGGTTGGATGAACTCTAAGAACTCAGCGTTATTGAAATGTTCATTACAATTGTACAGAATCAAACTGAAAGTCTCCATGATTGACAAAAATAATTTGAAACCAGTTGACGAAGATGTCTTAATCAACATCAAGGATATTTTGGAGAGATCAAGATCTGATTCAGAGATTGAAGTTTCATGGGAGCTGATCTACAGTGCGTTGAACTGTTTAATAGTTATTGTTGATGATAACCATGAGTTGATTGATGAAGATTTGAAAGATCATATAATCTCAGCGTTATTGTACCCTCATTCTTGGATTAGACTGGTTTCAAGCAGATTGGTTTCATTGTTAATTTCCAAAGAGAATTTCTTTGATGCATCTGATATTCAAAATATTTCTAACAGACTATTGCATCAACTACGTGCTCCAATGATTGAAGAGTCATTAGGTGCACAAGCCATTAAATTCTTAACTTTTGCATTAATGAAATGGGAAAAGGAAGGTATTTATTTTGACAAGTCTTTGATTCATCAAGATACCGAAGAGGTGGAGGAAGAGGGAGTTGAAGATGTTGCAAAAGATGACGATGAAATTGTTGAAGAAACTGAAGAGCGGAAATTGATGAGGGACTGGGTAATCATGAAGATGAGCAGTATCATTAGATCTGTTAGAGTGTCTCATGTTGCTAAAAAGTCAAGTATCCAATTCCTAGCATTATCTGTTCAAATCATGGAAAAAGCACAAGTCTCATCTATATCAGAGACATTAATTTTCCCATTGTTTAATCTGAGTGATGATGATTCTGATAGTGAACCTAGGGTTGAGTTACGAAACTTGTCTTTAGAATGCTTGAACATGATCAAAGATAAGATTGGTGTTTCTGAATATACCGAAGCGTATTCTAAGGTGAGAACGTTTATCTTGAAGAGACGTCAAGAAAGAAGAACGAAAAGATCTGTATTAGCAATTACAGCACCAGAAGCTGCAGCAAGAAGAAAGATTAAGAAGCATAGCAAGATTAGAGAAAAGAGAAAACAAGAAAAGGATGCAAATGGGTTGTATCATACAAAGAAGAAAAGAACAAAATGAGTTCTTCAAAAGCAACTGCATATTAGAGAGTATAATAAAAACGAATTGTAAGATTTAAAGCAAAACAATGTAGAGATTAAATGTTTTTATTATTCTGCAACGGATGAATCAGCCACCGATGATTTTGCTTCTTCAGTTGTATCTTTATCATTAGTTTGTAAAGGTTGAGTCGAGTCAATATCATTATTCTCATCCTTGGACTCATGTCTGGTTTCTTTATGAACCAATTCCTCCTCTTGTTCATCTTTAACCTGAGCAGCTGACTCTGTAGGTTTGTCACCACCACCACTCGAAGGTTTCGTAGCCTTCCCATTGTTGGTCTTGAGTCGCTTTACACTGTTGCTATTCTCATATGTCTCCATCTCCCTATTATATCTTTCTTTATCTTGGTTATAGAAATCAACATAAGGTTGTCTTCCCTCCTCACCCATTTTTTTCCAAGCCTCACCTAAAGTTTTCGAAAGATCAATCTGTTTACCATCGGCTTCTGCTGATTTCCTATACTTATCCTTCTCAATATCGCAAAAGCTTTTTCTCGGTTAGTATATTGTAAAAATACGACACGGCACGGGCACCATACATACATCAAATATGGATTCAGTGGTCTCTTAGGCAAGCCCGGATCTCTTTGCGACGACTCTTTCCCAGACGCACCTTTCTTCTTCTTTGGTGCCTTCTTATCACTTATTTCAAAATCCTATGAGCACGGGCGCTCTTGTTAGTATTAGAATTCAAAAACAATTGGGGGCAGTGATATAGATATAGATATATTACTTACACTGAAGTCAGAAACATCAGACACCTCAGGTATGGCTGCACGCGTCTCCAATCTCTCAAGCAGTATAGAATACTCCAGACGCAGCCTGTTGATGGATGTCTTTGTTCTATTGATGTTTAAAGTCGCCAACTTGTTGAAATCCTCAACTTTCAGGATCTTCTGTTTGAGGTCTTTGCACTTTTGCTTCAAGTCATCGTCTGTGAAAAGTGGGAAGTTAGCATGAATGCACATTACACAGCAAGGAGGGGGGGAAGGGGAACACGCATGGACTCACTCTCGCTAAGAACAGCAGCTGGTCCATTCGAGGACATTGTTATGTTGTGTCGTCTGTTATCAACTAACTGCAATCAAAGAAAAGTTGTCAAAACTGTTTCGATGGGTATTAATTATACGGGAATCTGCTGCTCGGAGCCAAAAATCCCCGTCCGGGACATAAATAAATACATCACCAACCACCAACCAACTAACTAACCAACCAACCACGAACCAACTGGTCAAGCTGTCAGCCTAGCACCAGCATTAGCACCAACGATCACAGCGATATCACTACTGGTCAGCCAGCAGGCGTAAGGAAAAAAAAAATGGGTCCCGATCTCAGAGAGACGATCCTCGCCGTGCTGAAAGAGAGCCTTGTGGTACCGCCGCTCAGAAACCAGCCGATCCAAGAGGACCACCCTGCCGTCTCAGCATCAGCAGCATCAGAAGCAGCAGCACTAGAGACAACAACAACACCGGCGTCCAGGCGAACCAGGAGGAAATCCAAGTTCACCGCTGAGCAAGACAGGCAGATCATCGAATTGAAGAAGAAGGGCAGGTCATGGGTCGATATCGCAAAGATCACAGGGATAGGCAGCTTCCTTGCCGCGAGAAACCGATATCAGGTATTGATGGGTCAACAAGGTGCTGCTTCTGCAGTGTGGGGTTATCAAGACAAGAAAGCGCTACAGAATCTGATGGATGAAGGAGAGATGGAGAAATGGAGGTTTATCGCTAGGGAGATGTATAAACTGACGGGGAAATTCTTCACAGAAGTGCAGTGTCGAGAGTTGATTAGAGAGTTGTTTTTAGCTGATCCTGGTGATTTTGGAGTTGATGGAGAAATCCTGAAAGATCTCGAGGGGTCTGATGACTCGAGGAGTGACATTTCTTCTCAACAGCTGAATCCTTCCTATCCTACAAATGGAATGATGGGGCCATGATAAGATGGTGGGCTCTTTTTATTTTATTTCTTTCTTTCTTTCCGTTTTCTAAAGTCACTGTGTGACTTTTCTTTTCAATTCAATTCTTTTGCTAATAAATGTTCTTATATTACTGTTTCTACTTCTTTTAACTCTTCTCTACAAAATGAATCAAAAATCTCCCAATGATATTCTAATAAAAATTTAATACACACATTCAGATAAAATACATCTATGGACGTTTGTATGCATTATTTTGTGCTGCTGATGATGTTGTTGATGATGATGATGGTGCCACACCTTGTAAAGAAGGGATACCATTTGGTTGTGATAAATGAGCAGAGGCTCTTGAACTGCCAGCTGCATTTTCTTTCAGCGTTGTCAATTGCTTCGATCTGAAGTTTTCATAATGCACAGCGGACGTGGACTCTATCAAATCTTGCAAATGTGTTCTTGTTAAGAAATCTCTTAAATAGACAAATTCTGATTGATTAACATCTTCAACGTTTATAGTACCCCATCTTGTTCTTCTACCTCTAAAGCTCTCGCCATTCTCAGTGATCTCAGTCTCTGAGCCAATAACTGCGAATGGAATGATAGATCTGATTGATTTATTCAACTCTATTTCTTCATCCAATAAATCGTCTGAATCAAATGGATATAAATTCAATTCATGGAATTCAAACTCCTTCTGTAACGATTTTCTAAAAGTCTCTCTTTCATCTAAAGTTAAGGTATCCGCCTTAGCAATAACAGGGATAACATTGACAATTTCTGATAGTTTCTTTAGAGCAATAATATCCAAAGATCTCAATCCAACACCGTTTGGTTGAATAAAATACAAGACAGCATGGACTCTAGAATCACTAATGTGTCTCTCTCTTTGCGCAGTCAGTTCTTTTCTCAAATAAAGGGAGTACTGCTCCTTGATATATTTAACAATAGGTTCCCAACATTTGTCATTATTGATCTGGTCACCAAATCCAGGCGTGTCAACAACGTTGATATCCAAACGGACATTATTCTCAAACAACAGATGCGAGGAGACAGAGATGTCCGAAGTCTTCGTGATGGGCTCGTTGGCTGATTTTCTTCCGTGTGATTCCACCAAATGGGATGCAAACAACGTGTTGATCAAAGTTGACTTTCCCAACCCGGAGTAACCTGCAACTAGGACGTTGAACTGGAAGCCTCTTTTCAACAGACGGTGCTCGATCTGGGTGGTGATGGTGTCAAACCCGACATAGGAGGAAGGCTGTGTGTACTCTGTGGCCATTGTGAGTTGTGGAGAGGTGTGTGTTTGTGGTATTTGCGCTGTTTGTGGCGTGTTTGTGTATGTATTTGTGTTCGTGTTGTGTTTGTTTCGTGTTTTGTTTCGTTTTTCAAAAAGAGAAATTCCAACACAAAACCGCGATAGTGTCCGCAAGCGGTAATTTACCGGCACGTGAAAAACCACGTGAAAATAGCAATGGATGGATTCTACACTCCAACATGTTCATTTCATTACATCTTCATTAGATGTACATTAGATGCTCATTATACGCTCATTATATGCTCATTTGTTCATTTATATGTTCATTTGTTCACTTATGCTCATTATATGTCCATTTATATGTTTCATTAGATATTTCATTAGATGTTCATTTATATGTTCATTACATCTTCATTTATATATTTTCATTCAGTGATCCATTTAGTGATCCAGTTACATGTCCATCTACCGGTAATGGAACTCAGGTAAAGCTGTAGTTGTTCTTCTCCGCCTCGCTCTGCAGCAGTCGCTCCACCTTGTTGTCGACGTTTTTCTTCACTCTGCCGTCACTCGACACCTTCTTAAAGGCGTACTCCAGGTGTACTTTATCATTCAAGATGAACTGATTGTTCATCTTCTCCAATGCCTCGTCACTGTCTTTGTAACTCTTGAAATAGAGGAATCCATACCCCTTGGACTGATTATCGGCATCCCTTTCTATCCTTGGAGGTTTCACAAACTCTCCAAACTGCCTGAAGATCTTACTCAGCTGGTCCTCTGAGGCAAGCTTATTGAGGTTTCTGATAAACAGTGTTGCAGCCGTTGTCTCATCCTTGTTGGGGTTCACCTTGTTGATTTTGAGTGTTCTGTTGAAGAGCTTGACGCCGGGCATCACCTTCTCCACGTATTCCAGATCCCTGAGCGACTTGAGCTCGACAAAGCCGTATCCTTGGTGTGTCTTGTGTATTCTGTCCTTTGGTATGTATACTCTCCTTATTGGCGCCACCTGGAGGAACAGCTCGTACAGGAGCGCGTCGGTGACGTTGTCATCGAGGTTACCGACGTAGAGCGTGAGATCCTGGTTCCGTTCTTTGGTATTCATCGTTGTGTGTATCGTTGGGTATCAGTATCAGACCGTATCAGTTGGTAGCAGATAGTATATAAGTTGGTAGCAGCAACTGGCGATGAGTTGGTAGACGATGAATAGACGATGAGATGAGATGAAAGTAAAATTTGATTTTGCCGGGGATTTTCGCCGGCCGCCTCTCCGCCTATGGCTCCCGCCCGCCTCTCCGCCTGAACTGCGTCTGGAGATATCAGTGCCAGGAAGGAAGCAGAAGGAAGTGCAGCCCAGAGAGGTGTATAAGTAGAGATCCTACAAGCACACTAGACATTAAACCGTTTCTTAAGCGTACACATTGGCATCGTCCTCATGGAATCACATCAGACGACTACACATACACAGTGGCATTACAGCGAGGGACAAACTACACAGCACACATTCAGAACACAGTACACACAGCACATAGACATGGTATTGAACAGGGAAAGAATCAATATGAGATGGACAAGCTAATCAATCAATCAATAAATAAGATAAATAAATAACAAACAAGCAAACAACAGCAACAACAAGTGGCGTAATAAATCTATAGAGCAGATGCGTCAATCACCAACCAACCCCACCTCTTTAATTCTTACTTTTGTTTCTGGTCTTCTAACGCCTTGACATGCTCCTCCAGGATCCTAATCGACTTCGACAGCGAAAGCACGTCTTTTATAACGACAGAAGTCGCAGTGTTGTAATCATCCCAGATGTATTTATACACGAATGCGCTCGTGATGCTGACACCGACAAAGAATCCCAGGAACCCGCCCCTTAGCGCGCCAACACGTCTCACTGGTGCTGGAGACACAGTGGAGGTGGAATATCTTCTAAGTGACGATGCGAGCAGTCTGGATTGTGTCTTTATGGGCATTGGTAGTAATAAGATGGTTAATAGATGGTCTATAAGTTGAGTGAGTATTAATAATAAATTGAACGGGCTCCTTATTTTTTGCCCCAGTTTTTCTCGATTTGATTTTATTTTATTTGATTTGATTTTCCCACAAAAAATGAATCGACTGTCGGCCGTAAGCTTTAATTTATTCATTTATTCATTTATACCGATTACATATATATATATATATATACATATCATACATACAACACAATCCACAGTCTATCTACTCTAATCAATGTGTATGTAAATATATCTATCTATCTATCTATCGCTTGAACAATGCAGTAAGGAACCCCTTCTTCTTCTTCTTCTTGTTCTTCTTCTTATTGTCGCTCTTCTCATCCTCCTCTTCGTAATCAGCGGCCAGCGGCACGCGGGACTCCGACAGCGACTTGATCAGCCTGTTTCTCTGCGCTGAGGTCTGTGGATGCAATTGGTTGTCATCCGTGTTGGTCTTGTATCGCATCAACCCGAGGCCCGACCCTTCTGTCTTCGTCTTCGTCTTCGTCTGTTGCTTCAATCTCGATGGGGTGCCGATATCTGACGAGAACTTGATTGCCCGTGGCGTATTGTTGTTGTTATTCTTATTGTTGTTGTTGATATTGTTACTATGCCCCGAAGCCTTGTCAAAGCCAGCAAGGTTCTGTCTCAGTCTCTGTATCCTAATATCACGAGGCGAATCATCAACATCAATGTCGTCAAGCATCGACTTCGTCTTTCTGATCTTGGCGAACCCAGTTAGTGATCGCACCAACTCAGCACCGTTACTGGCATCGTCGTTGATCGAATAGTTCTGGAACTCAAGACCCATCTTCTTCGAAATGTCAAGCACTTTGCCATACCTCTTGAGGAAGATATCCAGGCTATGCGTATTCACCTCTGCCTCGTCGTTCTCCTCGATATATGCGTCGAGAACCTCATGGTAATTCGTGATCGTGCGTGTAAGATCGCGCACGGATGAGCTCTCTGAGGAGTCATCATCATCACCATCATCAGTATCATCAGTGTCACTATCGCTGATCACTGATGATGTCTCTGAGCGCACCAACGGGGAAGACGCAACTGGCTTATCAGATTTTTGAACTTTCGTCAACGATGCAAAACTTGGATTTGAAGAGAATGATTTATCCAACGCGACTAACTTCGAAGAAGTGAGATCTGATGGGTTCAATAGACTAAAGTTCTTATCTCTGGATAAATTCTCAAACAATGTCATCTCAAAATCATTCGATGTCAAAGATGGGACAATCAAGATAGGAATATCATAATTCTTCACCAATCTGTCCGTGATTCTCGAACTCTTCCATGTCGTTGACCTGGTAAACCGTAAATTCGGTTTCGTTGCAGTGACAATAAACACTGGATGATAGATATCAATACACTCGTTCAACATCTTCAGCGTCGAATCATTCAAGTACAAATCAATAGTGATCTCGACTTCTAGCATGTCACACCTTTTGGAAGGAGTGATCAATTCAATATACTCGACAAGATCGTCAATAACACGTCTAAACACCTGTTGTTTATCCTTCAACTTCTCAGCAGTCTCACTCATCCGGCTCCCAAAATGGCCATGGCCATTCTTTTTCTTATCTCGTCTACTGCTGTTGTACTTTGCCCTATAGTAATGGTCACTGTGCGTGAAGATCATATCTTTGAAATCGTCAGGTATCCTTGACACAACCACTAATTCATCGCCGCTGCGTAATAGTTTTGTGACAACGTAGTCCAAGGCAATCCAAGTATGCCTTCTCCCAGTGACATAGCACATAATCACTCTTTTCCCATTCTCTTTCACATACTGTCTAAATCCCGCTGTCTGCTTCGTATACAGGAACGACTCGAGTTTAATGTTTGAAGAGGTAGGATACCCACCTTGAGAGATCCCATCCAATGAACTCGAGGGTCCCCTACCGTACGGTGAGGGCGAACGAGTACGATGAGGCGATAGGGATCGAAATGGAGCAGGTGAAGGAGACCGTCCCCTACCCCTGCTGCCACTATTATCATCTTGCGTTGGCGGCGGTGGCACAAGCAGGAAGTCCTCTGCTGGTGGATCATCAATGCCCGAGTCATATTCACCATCATCGTCATCGTCATCATAGGCGATAAGGTGGTGGTCAGAGTGGTCGTCTGAGTTCAAGACGAGCGGGATCGAGTCAAAACTGACGACAGGCTTCCATTTGATCCTAGAGGTGGAGTCGTGTGAGACGGTGGATGGGTCGATGCTGATGTGTCTGTAGGCTGGCACCTGGCCATCGGGCGACTTGCTGTTGCTGTTGTTGTTGTTGTTGTTGCGGAGGTGGTGGTTGTGAGGGCGTGGGATGGAGTTGGGAGATGCTGTGCCTGAGTCGGAGGCATTCGTGACGCTGATCTTGGGCTGGTCCATGGAGTCAGCGAAGCGAAAGTGAACTGTGTGTGTGTGTGTGTGGTAAAGGTGGAGTTAAAGGTAGAGAGTGGATGGTGATGTGATGCTGATAATAAAGTAATAATAGTAATAATAATAAAGTGGGTATTAATTAAATGAAAAGCCGATTTCGAATTTACTGCCAACTTTTGTGACTTTTGTGTTGGATGTTCTTCTAATTTTTGTTGTATCTGCTGTTTTGTGTATTCAATCGGGGGTCTATATCTATATACAGGCAGAGTAGCAGTAGTAGCAGTAGTAACAGTAGCAACAGTATCTATACATCTACAACGAGTTGGCAGTGTTCTTGTTCAAATCGACACACTCGCTGGCACAGCTTCTGACCTGCTTCAACAGCACGACACACGTCTCGTCTCTTTTGGTACGCATGCACTGCTCGTACTCCTTCAGCACAGAGCCACACTGCGTCAGGATCTTCTGGAAGGCAGGAACCTCTGTCTTGATACACGAGGCCAGGGCCTGCTGTTGCGGGAGACAAGTAGCCGGGGCCTCGTGGTTCTGCTGGATACACTGGTGGTAGTTAACAAAGTTCTGTGGGCAGTACTTTGCGATCTGGAAAGGAGCGTGTTAGCAGTGATGATGGTGGTGGTGTGTGGTGTATATGGCGGTGTGAATACTCACGTCCTCGATCAGCAGTTGGTCTAGTATCTGGCTCATTGCTGCTGTATAGAGATAGAAACAGGATGTACGAATCGAAAGCAGTATTTTTTTCAATTCGAGTTGCTATTCTTTATATGAATTTATTCAAGTATACAGTACAAGTATACAACGAACAACGGAAATTCACAGGAGACTGGTCTGCCCATAACACGGCGTTGGCGTTGATCAGTACTACATTATCGTTGGAGCTCTCGGTAAACTCAAAGTGACAGCTACACTCTTTTGGATTTCTTATCTCTTCAACAGTAACTAACTATCAAATGTTTTTAGTAAAGTACTGCTATAGCATCCCTTCTTGAGAAAGGGGCTCGTAAGCTTTGTACCAACCACATCTGTGACCAGCCAGGTCTATACATAGAGATATCTATTCAAAAAGAACGAAAACTGGAATAGAACAATGGACTGCTATTTATTAGCTAATAGTAAGTAGAGAAAGCGAGTAGCTGTAGAAGCAACAAGTAATACAAGTAATACAAGTAATACAAGTAACAATAACAAAGAAACAACAATTTATTCAATTCAACCAGATAGATCTAAACATCTAGAATTTCTGGACAGTCTCGTAGAAAGTGGAACCTTGGATAGTAGCAACCTCCAGCTCTAAAGGCGATGGCTGTCTGGAACCATCAGCACCTGCAAACGTACCGGCACCCCATGGAGAACCACCATGAACCTCACTCAGATTAGACAACTGAGCAAACGTGTTCTTATAACCCAATGGCACGTAAATGATCCCATGATGTGTCAAAGTAGACAAGAAGTTCAAAGCAGTCACCTCCTGACCACCTCCTGCGGTACCTGTCGAGACAAACACACCTGCAGCTTTACCAAACAGCGCCCCTGAGGCCCATAACCCACCAGTGGCATCCCAGAAGGTTCTTACTTGAGCAGATTGGTTACCGTATCTTGTTGGGAGTCCAAACAAAAAGGCGTCGTACTCCCTTAGTGTGTCATTGGAGGCGATTGGGTAGTCTGGCTTTGGAGGTGCGTGCATCTTGGTCAAGACAGCTTCTGGGAGCGTCTCTGGCACCTGGAAGATGTCAGCGTGGCCGCCAGCTTGTTCGATACCTTTCTTCTCAGCTTCAGCGAGCGCTGCGATGTGTCCGTAGAGAGTGTAGATGATGATAGCAACTTTTGGCGCCATTGTGTGTGTTGATGTGTTGATACTATTATTATTAGTGTTGATGTGTTGATGTGTTGATGTGTTGATAGTGTTGTATTGATGTGGGAAGGGACACTCCTCTGTTTATATAACAACGAGGCGCACTTATTGGGCTGCTGGCTGTGGCCCTGCCGTTGCCGTTGCGTTGCGGTGGTGTCAGCATTTGTCATGTTACAAAGCACTGACAAAGACCTTACTGAGCGCTGAGGCGTATATCAGTCAGGAGTCAGTCAGCCAGCCAGCAACGGCAGCGGCAGAGAAGCTGTGCCTCACCACCAGCTTATATATATATATATATATAACCCTGACACTACTACTACTACTACTAGTAATACTCCTACTACTGCTACTACTACTGCTACTACTAGACACCACCACAATGGTCAAGATCGCCATCATCACGTACTCCACCTACGGCCACGTCACGACGCTCGCGAAGGCCGTCCAGCAGGGTGTCGAACAAGCTGGAGGCCACGCTGACATCTTCCAGGTGCCAGAGACGCTCAGTGACGAGGTGCTTGCCCTGATCCAGGCGCCTGCTAAACCTGCAGACGTGCCTATCGCCACCACACAGACGTTACGAGAGTACGACGCCTTCATCTTTGGCGTGCCTACGAGATACGGCAACCTGCCTTCGCAATGGTCCTCGTTCTGGGACGCCACTGGTGCGCTGTGGGCGTCTGGTGCCCTGTACGGTAAGCCTGCTGGTGTCTTTGTGTCGACAGGTACCGCTGGCGGTGGTCAGGAACTCACTGTCAGAAGCATCCTGTCCATCTTGACACATCATGGGATCATCTACGTGCCATTGGGCTACAGGAACACGTTTGCTCAGTTGTCTAACTTGAGTGAAGTGCATGGTGGTTCTGCATGGGGTGCCGGTACGTTTGCAGGTGGTGACGGGTCGAGACAGGCGACTGAGTTGGAATTGGAGGTTGCTACTATCCAGGGCTCGTCGTTCTACGAGATTGTGAAGAAGTTTGGCATCACTGCTGGTGCTACTACTGCTGGTGCTGCTGGTGCTGCTGCTCCAGTGCCAGTGCAAGAGCCAGTGGTCCCTGCTGAGGAGACCTCTGCTGAGAACAAACCACCAGCTGCAGAAAAACCAGCTGTTGATACAGCTCAAGCTAGAAAGGCCCAGGCAACTCCTGCTAAGCCTGAGAAGAGTGGTGGTTGCGGCTGTACAATCATGTAACATCCCTTCCATTATACTAGAGACCTCATTATTATAATCAATCAATCTATAATAATAACAACAACAGTTGATTGACCCCTTTTGTTTTTACATTACTGCTTTCATTGTTTGTTCGTATTGTATATCGTTGAACAGCTATGTACAAACACCATCATCATCACTAACTGCCATCACTTTCTCTCCACTGGCAATGTCCGTTGACGCTTGAGCACGTACTCTTTCTTCTTAAGCTCCTTCTCGTACTCAGACTCCTTCTTGCCAGGGTATATCACGCGTCTGTCCACCGGGTCCAGCTCCTGCTCGACAACCTCGCTCTTCTTACCCGCATCCGTCTTCCACAGGTTTCTGATCTGCAACACACAGTGCATACACAGCGTATGTGCCCTCTTGTAATGGCCACATGAGGGGCATCTGTTCAGATGATGCAAGTACTTCAACTGCTTTGATCCTGGCCCGAGCTGTCTTCTTCTCTTTCTCTGGTGTGTGATCTTCTTCTTCGGAACAGCCCTCAGGAACCCGTTGTCAATGAAGAAGGACTCCTCCTGGGTACGGTTCTCAAGGTAGTCCTGTAGTCTCTGTCTCAACGAGGAGCCTTGCTCTTGCTGCTCCAGCTCTTGCTCCTGGGCAGCAGCTCCCTTTTGCTGCTGCTGGAAGGGGTAGCTCGGCACTCTGAGCGAGATCTGCGGCATGCTAAACAAGCCAGGGAACGCCAATGCGTCCAGCACCTTCAACAGATTCACACGCAGCGACATTATTCCCGTTTCCTGTCTTCTGGTGTCTTCTGGTGTCTCAACGAACAGAGTCTTTTGTTCGAAAAACCGTTAAAATTTTTCACTTTTCGGCGGGCTGGCAGAAGTCACGTGATTTATTTATGTCTCTTTGTTTATTCTTCGACTAACTGATTGTATTGTATAGTATTGTATTATATTTTATTTATACTCGTTTGTTTTATCCATTCGTTTATACTCACTACATGAGATGAACTTGCTCAGTCTCATCGAGGAGAAGGTGCTGTACGTCCCCGTCGAGCTAACCTCCCTGCAGAAAGAACTGTACAGGGTGCTCATCAGACTGCACAGGGACTCACTCTGCGGACAGCTCCAGCTTGTCTCCAGTGCCAATGACAGTGACACTGAGATACCCTCAGAGACAGATGCCGAATCGAACCAGGTGCTTGTGAAACACCTGAAACTGGTCAACAACCATCCCTTCTTGCTCGTCGAGCACTACATCCCGAAAAAGCTCCTGCTCATGGAGTCCAACGAACGGCTAATGCTGCAGAGTGACAAGTTCAACAAGCTGGACAAGATCATACAGACGCTGTTGAAGCGGGACCTGAACCTGCTGCTTGTTGGGAGCAGTGTCAAAGAACTGGACCTCATTGAGGCGTTCCTGCTCGAGAGGGACCTAGTCTGCACGAGATCCATCAAGGGTATTATTAACCACAGCCATAAGAAGAAGAAGAAGACGACGACGAGGCTTAAAGTCTCCTTGATCACGTCTAATAAGTTGTTGGGTTTGAACTTCCCTGATAACGCATTCGATCTGATCATTAGCCTTGACGAGAATCTGGACGAGAATGATCAAGTTCTGGAAACGTTGAGGAAGTTCAACAGGACTCCTTTGATCAAGTTGATATTGATTAACTCTTTCAAGCATGGTGCGATTGCTAACCATGAGAAAGATAAGGATTTCCTCTTTAGTTGCCTGGGTCCTCTTCTCTCCACACAGGAGGAGGAGGAGGAGGAGGAGGAGGAGGAGGAGGAGGAGGAGAACAAGAAATTTGACATTGAATCGATATTGACCGAGTTTTTGAAGACGAAGCAGTGGGGATTCAGATTGCCAACTTTCCAAACTGCAAACCGTGATGAGATCACTGCATTAATTCAATCAATCGATCTACAGTTCCAAGAAGAAACACAAGAGAGTGAAGCTAACAACAACAACAATAACAACACCAAGAAGAAGATCAAACTGGAGTCTGAGAATCTATCCCCTTCGAACTACCAAAAACTGCTAACGAAACTGACAATCCACAGACTAGAATCCATCGAGGCGAAGATCTCTTCAAACTCCACAGAACTAGCAGCATTGAAAATCAAAGCCAACAACCAAAACAACGACGAGGATGAACTGAAGCTGAAGATCTCTGACTTGTTCAAACAATCTAAAGAACTGAAAGACACCACTCTTTTCAACGTGGCCAAGGTGTTTGACAGGCTGACGCTAGAGAAGGATAAATACAACGAGATAGTCAAAGACCTGGAACCGGCACCGGCACCGGCACCGGATCCATCCTCAGACTCAGTGATGGAGTCTGAGCAGGACCTGACTCAAAAGCTGGAATCGCTAAGACTAGAAAACTCCAGTGCAGAATCCACATTGGACGCCCTGAGACTCACCTATCAACAACACACAACTGAGGCCGGCGAGCTATCTAACTTGCTGAAGTCGCTTGAGTCACGCAACAGTGGTCTCTTATCCACGCTCGAGGACAAGGGATTACGCGTGAGATCGCTTAAGAACGAAACGATACGTGTCAGCAAGGAGGACGAGATGTCGAAACTCAAGCTCGAGTTGCAATTCCTGAATCTGTATCAGGAGAGACTAGACGCCTTGGTGAAAGAGAGGGTGCATACGTTGAACGTTGGCCGGAACGGGCGTGTGCATAGGTCGACGACGCCGTATACTTAGAAAAAGAGATCTGTTACTGGATCTTTAGTGGATCTTTTACTTGATCTTGATCTCTGGTTACAATGGTTGTGTATTAATGCGATGATGTAGTTAATTAATTGGCTTCTTATTTAGTATACTGTTATCGCCGACTGTGCCCGAGACACAATCCATCCCACTTTTCTTTCCCGAGCAGCAGCTATACATACAAGCTATACATACTGCTTCTCACTTTACTTATTCAAACTACTTCCACGCCAGAAACTAACACTAAACAATGAGCCCCGCAAAGTCCCTGGATGAGCTGTACATCACGCTGCTCCTGTACAACAGAGAATTCGACCTCTGGCTCGAAAGATACCTCCAGTCGGCAGACAAACTCACGATTGCCAAAGACCTCGTGTTTGTCTACTTCATCCACAGCCTCTTCAAATGGTACATCATTCCCATCGCCAGGGATATCTACAGACAGGGCCCGCTCACATATGCCTCCTGTGCCTCCAAGAGGGTATCCAAACACGTTTTCAAGACGCTGCTGAACTCTCCACTGTTCAAATCGAAAGTCTCCAACGAGGTGAGGGAATCCATCTCCAAACTGGAAGACACGCTGTTGATCCATGACGCAGCCATTGAGGATTTCGTCACGATCCCAGCGACAGGGAAGTCCGACGCAGAGATCAACGAGGCCCTGATCAAGCTATCGAACGTGAAACACTCCGATTACGAGGCAGGGAAAGTCTCCGGCGCAGTGTATCACGGTGGTGCAGACCTCATCCACACGCAAACGAACGCCTTCAAGATCTTTGCATTCGCCAACCAGCTTCACCCAGACGTGTTCCCTGGCGTGAGAAAGATCGAGGCGGAAGTCGTCTCGATGGTATTGAAGCTCTTCAATGCTCCGGCAACGACAGGCGTTGGAGGAACCACGTCAGGAGGCACAGAATCACTCTTATTGGCGTGTCTCAGTGCCAAAGTCTACGGTGAGCGACACAGAGGGATCCGCCATCCAGAGATGATCATCCCACAGACGGCACACGCAGGGTTTGACAAGGCAGCATACTACTTTGGCATCAAACTCCACCATGTCCCCGTGGATCGCACGACGTACAAAGTCGACATCAACAAGATGCGCCAGCTGATCAACAGCAACACTGTCCTGCTCGCTGGCTCTGCGCCTAACTTCCCTCACGGGATCATCGACGACATTGAGGCGATTGGCGCCCTGGGACAACGCTATGGGGTCCCAGTCCACGTTGACTGCTGCCTTGGATCGTTCATGATCGCGTATGCTTCCCACGCAGGGTTCAACGACCTCCCGCTGTTCGACTTCCGTGTCCCTGGCGTCACGTCCATCTCGTGCGACACGCACAAGTATGGGTTTGCACCAAAGGGGTCCTCCGTGATAATGTACCGTAACTCGGCGCTGCGTGAGTGCCAGTACTACGTGAACGCGGACTGGGCTGGTGGGATCTACGGGTCTCCTACGTTGGCGGGCAGCAGACCCGGTGCCTTGATCGTGGGCTGCTGGGCGACGATGCTGCGTGTGGGCGACGATGGGTATACACGGTCCTCGAAGGAGATCATCTCTGCAGCGAGGGGTCTGAAGGAGAGAATCAAGAGGGAGGTGCCTGAGCTGGAGGTGATTGGCGACCCGTTGGTCTCAGTCGTGGCTTTCAAGTCGGATAAGTTGAACGTGTACGAGCTATCTGATCTCTTGAGTTCGAAGGGCTGGCATCTGAGCACGCTGCAGCATCCTCCGGCGTTGCATCTTGCGCTGACGAAGCTGTCTGTCTCTGCCATTGACGAGCTGATCGAAGAGTTGAAGGCAGGCGTCAAGAAGCTGATCAGTAGCGGCAGTAGTAGTGTCGTGAAGAGCGATACGTCTGCCCTGTATGGTGTTGCTGGGAGTGTGCAGACGACGGGTGTCGCTGACAAGCTGGTTGTTGGGTTCCTGGACACTTTGTACAAGACGGAGAAGAGTGAATGAGGATTACTATCTATATCTATATCTATATCTATATATACACTCTATGAATATACCATACCATACAGTACTATTAAATACAATTATACAATAAATACAATAATACAATACAATACAATACAATACAATAAAGTAAAGTACAATAAAGTAAAGTAAAATAAAATGACGTCACGACTCTAAACAACCCAAGTCACGTGGCGATACCAGCATTCCGACGCATCGGAATTAGTTTCGCCGAAAGAGTCATATATTTTGTTTCTGTTTCATTTCGTTTCGAAAAAGAAAAAAGATAACGTCAGTTGAAAATACTGCTAATCAACCCATTCGATTCCAAACCATAGCTCATATATATATATATATACATATATACAGCTATCCACAACACCCCCACATGGCTGAACCACCGTACTGTGAGGGCCATACCTTTGTCAATGCAGCGTCCTCCTTGGCTGGGAGCATCTCCTTTGTGATATGGCTCGTTGCACAGCTGCCTCAACTGATAGAGACGTATCAAAACAAGACAGTCGATGGGATAAGTCCCTATTTCCTTGCGATCTGGCTCGTTGGGGATATCACTAGCTTCATAGGGTGTGTCTTCACAGAGCAGATGTACTTCCAGTACGTGATCTCCCTCTACTTCCTGCTGAACGACGTGATTCTCTGCGGTCAGTACTACTACTACGAGTATTATTACCATAAGAAGCACACTCGCCATCATCATCTTCATCATCATCGCCAATCTGGCTCATACGGTTCCAGCTCTCAAGACATCATAAGAGCTGCATTGCCAGCTTCCATCATTGCATCTAACATCGGCTCCTCAGAGGCCCTGCCAATCCTTTTCAATTTCAACTCTAATTCCGCTTCAGCATTGAAATACGTCAACACTGAAGCCGTTGGTCTTTGGTGTGCATGGATCGGCGCCGCCTGTTACTTCTTCTCAAGGGTCCCGCAACTAATCAAGAACTACCACAGAAAATCCACCCAGGATCTATCCCCTTTCCTATTCGTGTGCACCTTGGCCGGTAACTCAACATATGGCTTATCCATTGTACTCAGTTGTCAGTTTCTTTATAATGTCGGACACAGATGGGAATTCTTCTTGAACGAGCTGCCATATCTTATCGGCAGCGCAGGTACCATCGTTTTTGATATTTTCTACTTCTACCAGGTTTGGCTTTACAGAGAAGTTAAGTTTGAAGGAGGATCAGAATCAGAAGAATCAGAGACAGCCCCATTGTTGAGCGATTCGTAAGGAGCTAGTTCAGCAGCATGATCCCTCCATCCCTTTACATATTTTTATATTTCCATCTTAAGATGATTTATTTATACTCGATTTACATGGCTCCCTTCCCTTAGGGGTTTTTGCCTTCTGTAGAGTATTTCACAAAAAATATTAGTTATCACTTTTCAATCATACATATCAACTCAATAAATGCATCTAATGGTGACGAACCACAGTTAAGTTTTAACGTTTATCTACAACCTATCGCTTACAGATGCCCCACCATAAAGCTGAGAAGTGGGCCAATTTACATAATATTAGTAATTCCCACCCCAATTAGCCGGTGTAGCTCACTAAAAATATCAGACGATTAAACTGTGGAGTCGATTGATTGTGGGTTAGCCACAGCTGTGAGTATCAGGAAAAAAAGTTCCTACTTAAACAAGTCATGATCCCGCTGTCGAATGAAACTGTCCTAGGCCCATCCCTGTATTCGGGCGTGAACAATGACACAAGCCAAACCGCTAAGGATCGTGATTATTGGTGCAGGTTTAGTTGGCGCCTTTGCTGCTGCCACACTGTCAAAATTAACAAATGTCGAGGTGTCTATCTATGAAAAAAGTCTTGGGCGCAGAGAAGCCGGTGCCGCCTTAACATTTACTGAAAGTTCATTACGTACGTTGGCTAAAGTTGTGGACATCAATGATCTTCAAAAAATTCTTTGGAGAGCTCCAAATGGGAATGGCATGACTGTTAGACATTGGAAAACTGGTGAATACCTCTCTGAAAAAAAACTAGATTCTACAGAACCAAATTTCAGACCTGCTAAATCTCAAAGAATCGATATCCATAACTATATCTTAGATCACGTTCCTATTGAAATCAACTACGATCATCAACTTGAAAACATTGAGTTGATTGGTGATGGTGATGATGGTTTGGTTAAAGTCAACTTCATCGGTAAAAAAGAACCGGTCTATGCTGACCTGCTAGTTGCTGCCGATGGTATCTATTCTAAAATCCGTCGTCAGTTCACTAAAGATGAAGTCGTCTATAAAGGCGCCGTTGCCTATCGTAATGTCTTTGATGAATCAATAGTTTCACACATCAAGAATCTACCAGATGAAGTCACTGTTTGGGTCGGTCCCACATCAGCCATGTTCATGACAAAGCTCAAGCCAAACAAATTCAACGTTGCTGCTCATTTACCTGAATCTGAAGAAGTTGCATCAACGTTAAGATGGAACCAAACAACTGGTAAAGGTTGGGAAAAGCAGAAACTAATCGATCATTTCAAAGACTGGGATCCCTTAATTGGTCAAATCCTAGAAGTCATGCCTGATTCTTATGCCTTCCCATTAGAAAAGGCACCATGGTTAACCAACTTGAGTTTAAAAGATAGAATCGCCTTTGTTGGCGATGCAGCTCATCCAACCTCCGGTGTCTACGGTGCTGGTGCCGGGATCGGATTCGATGATGTTTGGGCTCTATACAAGAGTTTAGACGAGTTGTCAAACGTTAAGCGGGATGGCACTTATGATTTGAAAAAGGCTTTATTCCTCTTCAGTGAGACTAGAACTTACTTTTTACAAAGAGTTGTTGAACAACAGGATCTAGATAGAAGAGTCAATTTAGAATACGTCCAAAAGGCTGACAATGATGAAGAATGGAAAAGAAGAGTTAAAAATACAAAATTGCAAGCGGGTTGGATTTCTCGCCATGATGTTGATACTGAGTTCACGCAAGTTAGAGATAAGTACTTCTTAGATATTTACAACAATTAGTGGGTCAGATCTGAGAAAGAGTTGCCAGGGTGCGGATGCAGATGCAGATGCAGATGCAGATGCTCACTTTAGTTCATTTAAATATTTGTTGGGAATAGTGCCAGAATCATTATCGTTCATTTTTATTGTAATAGCAATCGCTTAATATACTTTGTTTAACATTCCGTAGTTTCCAGGGACCAGATGCATAGATACGCAGTAGGAAACTTTCTCCAGCAAATTGGCGGTGGAATGAAAAAGACAAAGAAGTCCAGATTTAAACGGCCAAGTGACAAGACATTAATCACTCCAGACGAATCACCATAAAAGACAAGACGGGATCATAAAAGCTTCAGACGTGAACTGCCTCATTCCGTGATGCTACACTAAAAAGGGATTCTTGGTGGTGGAATTGACCGTTTCCGACAGAACCGCTAAAAGTGCGTGTCTGTGTGATTCTCCCGCCAAGGGCCGAGATCGAGGGCCCATATTATGAACGGCTCGCTTTGCATTATGTCAATCAATAAACAGCATTACCCCAGGTTCCCTTACCACACATCAAGGTATGTATGGAGTGTCGAACACAGATATATATCATCAGCGCACTACAATGGGGTCCCTTCTATTTGAAAGCGGAAGCAGACTCTTGCCTTTGCTTGTACCATAGTTTGTATGCTTCAGCCGGACTAGTCTATTTTTGGCTCGGAATTCAGGAGTCTGACCCACTTCTAGTTCCGAATTCCAAAAACAGCCGTTACTCAACCTTTTTTAAGTAAACAGAACAATTAACCGTAGCAACGTGTCTCAAAAATACGCCAAAATCAACTGTATTCGGAAACACGGTTCCACAAGGGGCAAAATTGCCAATTTTTAAGATCGCACAAAGCGCCAAAAAAGTCTCCTTGCAGAGAATTCAGAAGAGGAATAAAAAAAACAAAAAAAAAGGACAGAGATGGAACATTGCAGCAATTTCACTTGATTTCTTTCCAATATCCGTCTCTTTGTTCTGTTTTCTATTATTGAAATCATTTCGCTTCCATTTGGGCGTTTAATTCCTGTTGCTTAGACACTCTGCACCCTCGCTAACCACATATTGAAATCTCCAGAAGGCTCAGATTTCCCTTGTTTGTCTTCTTTTCCGGTGTTCGTTTAGCTACACACTCTCACTTTTTTTTGTTTGTTTGATCCAAAGGGATAGATATCATCACGTTTCTACGGATCCATTGTTTGACAAGGCAGGTTTATTCAAAAGGTTGTCACTTACTTTGAGAGAAGAACTGTAACCGCAGAGATTACTTTATTTATTGCACACCTCTGACGTGACCACCCAGAGAGAGAATGTCCTCCTCCGTGTCCAATTTCTCTAAACTCCAAACGCTGACGGAAGATTTAGAAACCGTCACGATTGATGAAATACCATCACATCCGCATGTTATAAAGAAGCAGACATCATCTTCTGCTTTGCCCACAATCACAGCTAAGGGTCTAGGAATACATGTTCCCAGAAGACCAAGCGATTCAATACTACACAAATCAAATCAGTTCAGATCTAATACGAAACTAAGCATAATGGAAAGACCAGTTTCAAATGATTCGATTTTAAGCACCAACGGTTCAGAGTTTTCTCAATCCATTAATGACAACTCCAGAAATAGTTCCATAACATCTGGCTCCATCTCAAACTCACCAGTAATGAAGGGAAACTTCAGCTCGACTTCTATTGAATCCAAAGCTCTATCAATGAAAGCTGCGCCAAGATTATCCAAAATACAGACGACCAACCATTCAACATCAACATCAACAGTTGTTAATACCCCAATGGCATCCACGTCAAACCTCTCGAATTTGTCAATGTCTTCAGTATCCACGCTAAAATTAACGCCATCACAAAGACTCAAACTAACGAGGAAAAATTCATTGTTGAAAAGCCAGAAGCAAAAAGAGTCTTATTTCGAAGATCATTACAACTCTGATGAAGAATCCTCTGCATATGATGAAGTGTTGATTTGGAACGTTCCATACGCGGGAGGATCAACTGTGTTTTCACCAATATCTGGGAAATCCACCACCACTCTGAAACAGATAATAGACAAGAGCCCGGCACCGATGCCAATGTCACCGCTACCCGGGAAAATTTCCGATTCTTTGCCCCCATCCCCATCTCCATTAGCATCTAGACGTCCTGAACCGAAATCATCATCTTCACGCACCAGACCACTTTATAAGCACCCTGATGAGGCTCAAAGTTTATCAAGGTTCTACGAGGTTTCAAGCAACAATTACTCTAAGAGGGAATTAATGAAGAGACAAAAATCAATGCCTAATCTTCCTGCGATTGTTAAGACTGCAAGTGATTTAGGTTTGGATGATATGAAGCTGATCTCACAAGAGAAGACAAATTCAATCAGTTCAACGAGACCAATTTGGCTGCCTCCTAAGGATTCAAAAGAGTGTAAAAAGCATGAAAGTGCCGTATTGAAGATGTTTGAAGACTCTGCGAGACTGGAAAGATTGAAGAAGGAGAAACATAATGCTTTGATAAATGCCGAACACAGACATATCGTAAGGTGGGGTGAGTTGAACGGTAGAGGATTATTGAGAAACACTTCAATCAGTGAAATCAAGAAGCTAGTTTTCAAATGTCCAGTTCCTGATTATTTAAGATATGAAGTCTGGAATAGTTTTTTAAAAGCTGAGAGTGGTAAGAAGAAGAAGAATTCAGAATTGTTGAACAGCTATGAGAAATTTCAAGAGTTGAATGAAAAACTACAAAGCATACCAAATCTTCCCGCTGATAAAATTGAATCTTTGAGAGAATCTATTTCGAAATGGAAAACTGAAAACTACGATAGATTCATAGACTTGAATGAGGAGAAATTATTAGAATTGTTGAAATTGAGATTAATCTCAAAATTAGGTTTAGATTTTAACGTCGACTTGAAGCTGATGGCCTTGCTGTTATTGAAATTCAATCAGACCGACACTTTCAACATGGCAAACTTGGCGAAACTCAATGTCTTCAACAATGAGGTCACGATCAAGAAGTTCAATGACAATTTGGCAAAGAACTCTATTGTCAAGAAATACCTACAACACAACGAGTTCTCCAAGGATTTACAACAGCTATCCTTCAACAAAATCCTACCGATCCTAGTAAAGATATCAAGTCAGAGAATCTCACGCTCCACTGACGATATTGGTGATGAGAATCAAATTATATTCCAAATCGTTGATATTCTATTCATCCATAACGACTACAAATCTCACTATGCCTTAATGATCACAATTTTACGACACTACCATTTTGGCTTCTTGGATATCGATGATCTTTTAAGCAACAGCGATAGAAAGATCACGGTTCCTGACAGATTCCAATTCTTTGAACACTTTTATCATTATCACAAGAAATTCTGATGTTGCATTTTGATTGATTGATGTCTCTTCTTTGTTTATTTATTTTCCGAGCAGAAAGCATCTTAAGTTCCATTGCGCTCATAATATCAAGCTGAATGTTTTTCATGACAAATTATATAATATAGACTGACACTAACGAAACTATTTGCAGTTAATTGCATTGCCGTAGTATTTCTTACAAAAGAAGAAGAAGCATTTGAAATTGGAATAAAGATGAAATTTGAAAACCAATGACGTCATTTCCCCGATAACCATGTTTCCGCGAATTTGTCGAAGCGCAACAGCGCAATTCCATCTTTGAAATTTAAGGAGCAACCTCTCTCTTTTTAAAGGTCAGTTGACCCATTTGCGAACCTTCAACTAATATCGCTATCCCAATGTCAATCGCTAACTCTGCGTATTCTACCGCCACTGCTGGCTCAGCGTACCAGACCTCGGGAAAACCGCTCTCCAAAGAGGCCCTATACAAGGCCAAGCTCAAATATGGTATCTTTGACTCCCCATCAACAAAGTCAACTGGGTTTGCTAATGCATCTGATGCCTCTGATACCGCTGCTTTGCTAGCTGCCTCTTCAGACTTATCAATTGAACCATACAAGAGAGATATTGCCTCCGATGCCAAAGCTGCTGCCTTATTTGCCAAGGATGAGGCTCCAGAAGCATGGAGAAGGGAGTCAGTTGGTGTCGAAGCACAATCCGCTGCCCAGAACGCTAAGCTTACCAAAGTCATCTTAGAACAACGTTCAGTTAAGGCCCAAGGAAGTGCAGCTTCCGCAGCCTTACACTTGAGTGCTAAATCTATCGCATCATCATCGTTGAGTTCTAAGAATTTGGATTCCTTATATGAGTTTGACGCGATCAGAAACGGTACCAAGAGACCAGAGCACGCTTTGAACTTGTCCAAGATTAGTGGAGCCTCAGCAGATCGTGCATCAACTATAATCTCCAACAGATTGAACCCAGACCACAATGCTTCTCGTTCTGGTTTAGAAACCGCCTCAAGTAAAACTCCTCTTGATTTGTCAAAGATTAACCTATCCAAAGAAAGGGCATCCACCTTGTTGTCAAATCGTTTGAACCCTGAAAGAAATGCTTCTCGTTCTGGGTTAGCATCTGGCAGTAGCTTGCAAGTTTCTGCAGCTAGCGGTGCTTTAGCCTCTCAACATTCTGGCAAAACTGAAGGTGAAGGAGAAATCGAGGATCATACTCTTGCTGATTATGCTGCTGCTGGTGCTTTAGCATCTCAAGGTTACAAGATTCCAGAAGATCCAAATCTTGAAGCTAAGGCCGTTTATAGAAACAAATTGGTTGATCCAAAAGTTTTAGCTGCAGCTTCCCTCAATGCTTCATTAACGTTAAAAGGTATTGACAAACAACTAGGTGAAAAGAATGTTTTGCTGTACAACCCAGATTACAACAGAATTGCTTTAGAAATTGCTCAAAAGAATTCTGAATCTAGAGTAGCAAACGATAGATCTGGTAAGATTGATATTGGTGGCGGCTTGTTTATGACTCAAGAAGAGTTAGACAACATTGGATCCAGATTCATTAACCCTGTTTTGGACGATATAAGTAAGAAGGCTGAAGCTCAACGTGCTGTGGATGCTGCTGCTGCTAAAGAGCTAGCTGAGCAAAAAAGAAAGCAAGAGGAGTTCAAGCAACACGAAAAGGATAAGAAGATTGAAGAGAAGAGACTCAAGGAAGAAGCTAAAATCCAAAGAAGAAAGGAGTTGGAAGATGAGAAGCAAAAGCAAATCAATGCTAAAAAGGAACTGGAAGAGGTCAAAAAGCAAGAGCTGGAGAAGACGAAGGAGATCTTGAAAAACAAACAGTTGGAAGAAGAGAAACGTAAGGCTGAACTGCTAACACAGAAGAACTCAGAAACCGAAAAAATCACTCAAGAATCTACTGAAGCTGAAGCTAAACGTAAACAAGAATTAGAAGAATTGGAAGCTGAAAAGAATGCCAAACTAGCTCCAATTTTGAAAGATTTGGAAGCTGAAACGGAAAAGCTGACCTTGTTAGAGGAGGAAAGAAAAGCCATTGAAGAAATTACCAGCTCACAAGTTGCAAACATTGATAACTCGAAACTTTTATTGGAGACTTCTCACAATGAATTGGACCAATTGGAAGAGCAATTGAAGACCTTACAAGTCGAAATCGACGATGCTCAATCTGAAGAAGAGAAATTAACCAAGGAAAAGGAAATCAACCAAAAAGAAACTGAAATCGTCTTACAAAAGCACAAGGATGAATCGTTAGAAAGGGAATTGCAAAGATTAGAGTTGGAAAAGAGAAAGAATGAGATTGAAAAGGAAAAGTTGAAACTACTTTTGGAATTGGAGAATGAAAAGATCGATGCCCTTCATGACGAGAAGAAAATTCTAGAAACACTTCCACCAGTTGAGAAAAAAGAAGTCGTTACTGGGAAAGGACCATTATTGGTCTCTGATGCAGATAAACCAGTGACTGGAGAGGGTGAGGATAAACTAGAGAAAACTTTCAGCGGATTCAGCCAGGGCTCTGACGATGAAAAGGAATTGAATGACAAGAAGGACAAGAAAAAGCGTAAGAGTTTCTTTAAGGAATTCTTTTAATAGCCCTCAGTGCTGATTTCTCTTCATTCTTTCTTTTTGTGTTCTGTGACTGTATTTTTATTTTTTTCATTTAATGAATTACCTATTTGTGAAGGTTTTGTTGCGGTTAATTTTTGTTTAAATTGTTTCAAATGTACAATATATGATAAGTCCATAGTATATTGAACTTGTAAGATTTGGAGTTATAAAATAAGTGTTCATTCAACCCGTTGTTGTCAAAGACAAATTCGCGTTAGTGTGAGAGCATCAAAGACATAGATAAACTTTCTTAAAGATCCATCATTTCGGTATATCACCTCAAGTTTCGGCCTTGTAAAGTGACAAATAGAAGACATTTTGGTCTAAGGTGAAATTTCGCGTTCCTGAAGATGAGCCAAATGCGGAACGGGTTTGGTTTCGACAGGATTCATCCTCAGAAGCATTGTATTTACAGTAATGATGATGAACCATTGAAGAAATTAACAGATGGTGAAAGAGCTGACTATATCCTCCCTAAGAAATACAGAGATACATCCAAGACACATACAGTCTATATTGTCGACTCTGTGAACTCATCAAATCTTTCACTTACTTTAATCATTACAGCTTTGAATAGCTTTGACTGTAAATCTCATTCCAGCTCTACTGACTTGACCTCTAACCAAACTCTGATTTCCCACGGTCAGCAAACTTACGCATTCTCTTAATGGTGGATACACAATTGGAAAGGTTCACCAAGGTTATATTGCATGCTGGGCATGACACACATTCCAGAGGGTGTTTCAGTAAACTGGAAAATCTGAGTAAGAACCATCCAGTGATCAAAGAATACACGGAAAATTGAAAGATGAACAGCACCAAGGCTTTCCATAAAATTTTTCTCCTTCAGCAGTAGATTATCAAGATAATCTCTAGAGACGTTGAATTCTAGCCTTCAAAAACCGCTGAAATGTTAAGATGACGCACAGTTTCCTCCCGACTGACAGGATCAGCATTCGGGATCTGGGAAAACCCGTTCCCTTGAAGATAGTAGATTGTGAGTAGTGGAATTTATCCCCGAATATAGTACAGGAGTGCATGGAAGAGACCCATAACTTTGTTCGTTTCAGGAATGCGAATGTAGTATGCACCATTTGGCCAACCAGAAGTACGATGCACGTAAAATTGTGATGCATGCATTCATTTCTTACAGTTGGAAGAAATGTTTTTGCGGGATAAAAGCCCTAGCAGAGCAGCTCAAAGGACAAATCAACCCGAGCAGTTGAAAGAAAATTCCTGGTGAATGTGGGCCTTGCATTAGAGTTGAATTTCGTAGAACTGGATGGTAGTTTGACTGTCCTCAATGGCTCTAGTCCTTAAAATTCTACCCAATTTAAACGTAGCCAATAAGAGGCTACCAAAAAGTTTAAGGTTCAATTTTTACAGGCCTTGAAAGCCAAGACTCAAGGCATCAAATTTAAAGTCAGGCTGCGATTTGAACCCTTTTATTCAACAGTAAAAGTTCAAAAATTAATAGGTTCAACAATATGCACTGTACAAGTGTAAAGATAGTACCAAACCAGTGACTGATGTCTAGCCTCTTACATGCACCGCGCTATGCTTTAACTAGCTCTCAATTCTCTAGACGTTATTAGTTTGTGTCGTTTTTTTTTTTGTCCAGTCAAAATGTGCCTTGTCAGGTCCTGACCACTTCTAGTACAGTTGAAAACGGGTGAATATATTATTGTTGCGCTATCGTAAATGACCGGATTTTTTTTTTTTTATATCTCATATATTGAATGTTTTGTACTGTTTAACATATTTAACTGTAATTTCTTTGTTAGTTGTTGCGGAAAACGGGTGAAATTGTTCATTTCCTGGGGGTTGAATTTGGGATAAGCATAATTGAAGTATACGCCGGCATTTGATACTGTAAGGACTTACTGTTCCTTCCTTTTTGAGAGATCTGTTCAATTAAGCATAAATTTTCTTCCTGGAGCCTTATACTAACAAGAAAAACATGGCTCACTATTTAAGTGTTAGAAAGCCCTACATCTGCTTGGCATCATATATAACTACCATCTAGTACAGTTGAAAACGGGTGAATATACTGTTGAGCCTCTAATACATGGTTGGAAAAAGGGTGATTTCATTCAGTTCCTGACTGGGGTTTGTGTGTTTGAATCTGGGAGAAGCATAATTTGAAGTACGTGCCGGCATTTGCATATTGTAAAGACGTACCATTTCTTTTCTTTTTATGAGATCTACTGTTGAATTAATTAAGCATATTCTTTTCGCAAAACCTTATACTGACATGAGAAAATTATATTTACAGCTTATAGCTTTGCAACATGTAGCTCACTATTCAAGTGTTGAAATCTCTACAGCTGCTTGGCAGTCTATATAAATACCATGGTATTTATGTAAATTAAGATCGATAGCTTGCAACCAACCATCAATCTTTTCAGTTTCAATATGTCTGAGAAAGAACCCGTAATGACTGGTTCAATTCCAGCTTCGGATTCAGATAATAAGTTAGAGGGTGAACTTCCTCAAACCGTTGAAGAACGCTCACAAATTGATGAAAACTTACCTGTTGATGAAACCTCATCTGCGGAGGTCAAAGTTTATCAATCTCGTGGTGTTAGAAGAATAGAAAATGTCAAGAGATCTATGGACTCATCCAAGAAGGGTAGAAATATCAGACTGATCTTCTGTCTATGTTTGTTAGTCTGTGCTTGGGTTGTTACCTTGGATTCTCAAACCACCTATAATTATGAACCAGCTGCTACATCCGCCTTTGGTCATCATTCCATGCTGTCAACCGTCAGTATCGCAACTTACATTATCTCATCTGTTGTTAAACCACTGTTGGCTAAAATTGGTGATGTGACTTCAAGACCACTCACATACATTCTTGTCTTGGTCTTCTATACACTGGGTAACATTATTGTTGCGTCTTCCTCATCAATCTCTGCGTTCATTGTTGGAACTGTGTTTATTTCAATTGGTAATTCAGGTATTAATTTGATGAACAGTCTTCTAGCAGCTGACTTGACCCCATTGAAATATAGAGGTTTGTTAATAGGTATTCTTGCAACACCTTACTTGATCAATGCTTGGTTTGCTGGGTTAATCGTTGATGCCATCTTAAACCATAATTGGAGATGGGGTTATGGTATGTTTGCCATCATTATGCCTGTTTCTATCGCTCCTGCAATTGCCATTATGAGTTGGTTGGAACAAGACGCCCAAAAGACACAAAGGGCATTGGGTAATGACACTTATGTCTCACAGAAGCGTTCATTTGCTGAATGGAGAGCACTCATATGGCAAAATCTTCTTGAAGTAGATATTTTCGGTTTGATCTTACTATTATTTGGATGGACCTTATTGCTGTTACCATTTTCCCTATATACTACTGCTGGTAATTCATGGAGAAATCCATCTTTGATCGCCATGTTCTGTGTTGGAGGTATCTGTTTGATTGCGTATGCTGTTTTTGAATTGAGATACTCTCCATACCCATCCATGCCAAAGAGAGTCCTCTTTAACAGAACTTTCATGACTGCGATCTGTATTGATTTCTTCTATCTATTTGGCGGTATGATGAGATTGTTATATTTCTCATCATATGTCTTAGTTGTTCAAAACTGGTCTTACAGAAACTGGACTTATTTCAACAATACCTTCACAATGGCTTCATGTTTCTTTGGTGTCATTGTTGGTTTGATTCAAAGATACACCCATCGTACTAAGTATATTCAAGTGTTTGGGTTACTGCTACAAGTCGTTGCAATGATTTTAACCTTATGGGGTCGTTATGAAAACCAATCCACTGTTTTGTTAGTCTGGACCCAAATTTTGATCGGTATGGGGGGCGCTGCTTCAGTTGTTGGTTCTCAAGTTGCTTCCCAAGCTTCAGTTCCTCATCAAGATACTGCATTGGTTATTTCCATGTTATCATTATGGAGTAATATTGGTGCAGCTATTGGTTCTGCTGCTGCGGGTGCCATCTGGCAATCAACACTTCCAAAAATTTTGAGAGAAGAAATGCCGGCCAGTGTTTCTGATGAAGAAGTTGCACAACTATTCGGTAGTGTTATTGAAATCTATAACTTGCCATTTGAATCACCAGAAAGAAAAGCTGCTATACAGGCATACTATAGAGTCAACTATCCACTTTTCGCAACAGCACTGGGATTGACCGTCATACCATTCGTTGCTTCATTTTTCCAAAAGAACTTCTACTTAGGTGATTCTCAGAATGGTATTGAAACCAAAGATGAAAATTACAGCGGGCCTCCAAAGACCAAATTGCAAAAAATCTTAAGATTCTTTGATGAACCAGTTGAGTTTTTCCAAGGTAAACACAACCCAAAGAACATTAAGAACATTCCAAAGGATGATGAAAACTAGCTAATAATACATTTCTGATCAAATCTAATCGATGCTGTATTCATTTTCAACCTTTGTGTCTCCTGTATATTAAACTTGTCTTTCTTTTAAACTTTAAGTCTCTTGTAAGTTCTATGTGTCTTTTCAATACAGGCTGTCGTTGCGATATTTTCAGATTAGAGGATCAGCTTGATTCTTTGATACTACTCATAGCAGAGCAACTTAAAAAACTTATACGCCGGTTGACCCAGGCTTAATCGAATAATCGAAGTTCTTTCAGCTAAACACCAGATAAAATATCCTTCAATTGAGTGGTTCCCTAGTTTAGGCACCAGTACCGGTAAATGATAAATCTTTGGTCTTCCTGATCAGTGAAATAGCAACGTTGGATGCAACATTTTTTTGGTGGTTGAGTGAAACTTCTGATATCATAACGATGGACCTGGTGAGATTAACACTGAAATTCCATAAGAACATCAGACGCTGGAAACATAACCAAGCACAGAAAAGTTTCGTATATGCACCTAACTCTGACTTATACGGGGCAGAAATGCGACGTGAGAATCATTGTGGTAAAGTTCTAGGTGGCATGTAAAACATTAAGGGTTTGAAGCGGGTTCACTCTATGTTCGTTCATCAGTAACTAACTAGTACAAAGATCGATACAAAGAGTAATATCGGATCACTGATCAATTTCACTTTACCATATTCAAGTATTGCTCTCAATATAACTGCTCATTTGTCGTTGCGTTGTCTGTCGGCATCAGCATAAAGGCAGAATGCAGCAAATGAGCCTCGAATGGTTTCATATGATACTTTCTGACACGCAACCCAAGGGTTCAGTGTTGGCATCTCACCAGTTTTTCAATGCATTATTACCCTTCAGCTAATCTGCTATATCAGTGCATAGGAAATGTAGCTATTTTTCAGCGGGTGTAACCATCACATTAGAAACTTCTCAGCTGGGTCGGCACAAAATTCACCGCAAAGTTTTTGCGTGATGTTATTCACGGTAAAGAAGAATCAAAAGACTCAAATTCCAGATTTCAGATCTCGAAAGAATAGAAATGACGCTTTCTGTCTTCTTTTTTAAGGCCATATTAATTCTAGAAGCTAGTTGATGTCAAATCCTGTTTGAGTCTCAAATTTTAGCTAATTTCTAGAAGAGAAAGCCGTTTTAGAGTCGCTGGTTATACTGTCTATGTTTCTTTACTATATAGTCGTAATATACTTCACTGATTTCCAATAGCATTCTCCTCAAACCTTCGATTACGGCTACCACTACATCAGTGCAGTTTTCCCTTTCGCACGGAAATTTCTCCGGCAATAATCGAATCATTCTATTCATTATTCGGTGGGTTAAAGGGATGAGGCAAAATACATCTACATCGTATATCGGAAATGGCCGCAAGTATCTCCCATACGAGGTTCGGAAACTTACTGGGAGCACCAAGCGTTGATATAGAACCCCATTAGGGGAGCAACAGTACGTTGTTTCAGAAGGAGCGTGTGCCTACCATCGGGAGAATGTTTTTGTGTCAGAAGTGCTTTTGTTTCCGGGGTAGGCCCCGGTGATTAGGAAACCAGAGCAATACATTGATTATTATGTTAGTTAGTGTGCTAATGTCCCAAAATCGTCGATGAACTTTAAAGCTTGACCGAGATGTGCTAAAGGAGGGGTAAGTACTAAGTGTGGCCTTCCACGAATCCGGTGCTTATTGACATATTTCTTACCCTTGACAGGACAGGCATATCGCAACGCAGGCCGAGGAGCTGAAGGCTTTCCATCCTGAAAGAGAGTCAAGCGGTGGTTATGAAGCAGAGTAGACCTCAGTAGTGCTGGAATCAGCACCATGCTTGCCGAAGCTTTACCCTTTGGTCATTAGTTGCCTTGTTGATATTTTACCGTAGAAGAGTGGATCGATGGAACGCTCGTATTTGCTTCCCGATTTGACCCTTGGGAAAATGGAAGTAAGCGCTGCGCTGCGTGTGTCCCACGCAAAAAGTGACAGAACCCCAGAGAGGGCTTCCATTTCCCCCTTCTCCACACAGGCGACTCAATAATTTTACTGCGACGGGATTGCGTAGCCTACAAGCCCTCTGAAGGGATCCTTCTGCAACCAGCACATCGCACGAGCCACGGCTCAGCTATTTGGAAGGTGGTAGGGAAGCCAACACACTACCCGTTTGTGAGTGCTTAATGTCTCATATATGTGGAGACATGCTTCTTCAACCGAGCTTCAGCAGCTCCATCTCCCACTGCATCGGGACATGATAGCACCTAGACAGCTTCTCGCCTTTCCATCGAGCCTTCTAAAATACAGTAATTTACCGAAGGAGTTTCAACTTGCGAGTTGTGACTCGTCACTAAAAACCGTTATGCACGGACTTTGTCCCACTATATAAATACAAATACACATCCCAGAGTGTTGGAATTTACTTAGTCTCTCCACCCTTAGGAAAACCATTATGCCTTGCAATAAATCAAAGAGAACTCGCACTGGCTGTCTGTGCTGTAGAAGAAGACACAAGAAATGTGACGAACAAAGACCAAGTTGCAAATTCTGTGTTGCCAAAGGCCTGGACTGTGAATGGCCAATAAAAGGCTCTGTCTTTGTCACTTATAAGAGTGATACATCCACGAATGATGTCAAACCCTTCCAGACTATTCAGTTTGATAACGATTCATTCCAATCGGTGTCCCCAAAATCCGCAAATGGATTCATCGATTCTGTTGAACATAATTATACTACGTACTCATATCCAACTTATACAAAGGGCGCAACGAAGACCCAAGAAAATTTTGCATTATCACCATCACCGTCATCATCATCATCATCATCAGAGTTTTCCTCTAGAATGGCTCAGGCTGAATTAGATTCATTTCCAAAAGGACAACAACCGCTACCTTCTTTAACACAGTATCATTTCGTCATACCGAGAGATCACCTGAAAGATAGAATCACATCTACAAATATAAGTAACAAGTCTCAACTACCACCACTAAACTCAACTTTAATGGCAAATTCTGGAAATTGGTCGAAGGGATTATTACAAACGGCTCCGAAAAGGTTATCTGTCGATTCGCTACTGAATTGAGATGTTTCGAAAAATGCGTTAGAAATCTAACTTCTACGACTTCGAATTATGGCTTACGATTGGGTTTGGTTGCAGCTGCTGGCAGTAACGGTTATAAATATAGGGACTATTTATCTTCTAGATGTTTGTAGTATTACTTGCTAGCACTACAATCAGGAGGATCCTGTGGACTTTTCGAGGAGAACCCCTTTTTTTGTTTATTTGCGTGGGATGTCTCAAGGTCCGCGGCTGTGATTACCACAAGAAGTTATAGCGAGAATTACAGTTATAGTGCAGCTTTGAATTATCATCATCACGATCAATATCTGGATTCTGATCAAGTCACATTACCTTCTAAACTTTAGCCTCGTTTGCAATCCCCAGATCCTGGTTCTCATTCGAGTAAATTTCAACTAACCTGATTGCCAATGTTGAACAGATTCTGAGATCGAAATAGAGATTAAGATAGATCCACGTAAGATCTTCAAGCTAGTTAAACTGAAATCCCAAGGAAGATCTTTCATTCGAGCTAATTTTTTCTATTGATATTCCGTAATCCGGAGAAATAAAATAGCCTAATTTTACGAAAGTGGGATATGAAACCCACAATCAACCCACGGTTTTTTTTTCAATCAATCCTGGACACCGGGCGCTTATATCTGAATCAAGAAGCATCAGCCGATGAGCACGGCTGATATTGTGAGCGATAATTAGCGAGCATTCTAACGATTAATCAGAGACTGCAACAGGTCTTGCATTTTTACACAGAAGCGGTAAATCTTCAGCGAAAAAGGAGCCGAATAGGGCCGACTTAGGACGTTCTTTCCTTAGCGCATAATTTTGCGCCCTTACCATTTCCCACTCACCACCCCTCGTATTTACTTTCCAATGATGGCCTTGTTTGTCTTTCTATATCAGTAAACATATCATCAAAGTCAAGGCTGGAACTGATCATACTCGATCCCGTTTTTGGAAAATCTATCTTTTTTTGTTTTAAACGGTTTAGGAATGCTATGGTTTAGGCGACAATTTCGGTAATTTTCCAAGATGCATGATTTGACTCACTTACATCATGGTCAAACCTGCACCAACTAGTGACAAGTTTAAGTGTAAGGTTTATTGGGTAGGGCGGTGAGTCTTCCGGCAGATTCAAAGATCAGAGCCCCATTCATGGCTCTTCAGTTAAATGAATTAACTGTCTGGTTTGTTCGTTATCCTAAAGCCTGAACTGCTAGTCATGAAATATTGGCTGTACCCAAAAGCCAGTTAGAGTTCTCTCTGAACTCACGGGTATATGTTTGGCTTACCATTTTGAGTATTGACAACCTGGCAGGAGGACAAGAGTGAGAAAAAGCAGTTGGAACAGTTACGATTCCGGAAAAACAAAAAAAACAGTATGCACCGGATAAACTCGAAAGAAGTTGGTTGACGCACGGCAAACTGACACATAATCTAATAAGTTCTTTCAAATTATGAGGCCCCTTATAAGTCGTCAATAGTGGTAAAACACCAATTTGATAGCTTGAAAATGAGAGATAAAATGGTCTGCTACAATTAAGAAGTGAGTACTATTACCTGTTTATACCAAATCTGATTATCAAAAGAACACAAAGTCTACAATCCTAGCTCTGCCCTTGCTTCTGTTCTATTCTTAACCCTTTCCTTCTCAAGTTTGACTAGAGAATCTTCAAACTCTTTGACTGGAACATCACTTGACCATTTCAATCCATAGGCAGGGTGATCTTCACTGAGGAAGCTTCTACCGAATACATTCTGTCTGAAAGTTCCGCCAGGAACAGCATATTCATGCCAAAACAGCCCACGTCTCTGTAACTCTGGGATAAGCAAATCAACCAGATCGCTCAAGTCATTAGGATAGATGGTGACTTCAAAGTTAAATCCATCAACGTCATACTCTTCAAGGAAGTCCTCGATTTGATCGGCGATTTCTTCCGAAGTTCCTACAAATTCACCAGATCTATCATAACTTTGTAGAATTTCTCTCTTAGTGTTTTGCTTTTTCTTGAAGGCCTTATCAGTAATTGTCTGATGAGCATTAGATTCTTTCGGTTTTAGTGGAACATTTTCATCGAGTGCATAGTTACCTAGGTCAATATCACTAACTCCACTGAACCCAACGGCTTTAGCCTCATCTGGGAATGAATCTCTTTGCTTTTGTAATTTATCGACAGCTTCCTGATGGGTCTTACCTACATGGAAAGAGGCACCAACAACAAATTTAATAGAGTATGGGTCTCTGTTAAACTTTTCCTTTGCTAACTTTCTGATTTTTGCAATTTGGGCTTTCAAAACACTTTTGTCCTTACCTTGAGATACAAAAATCAGCTCTGCATTTTCAGCTGCGAACAAAATACCTGCTTCCGAAGTACCAGCTTGGAAAATCACAGGGAACCTTTGAGGTGTTGGTTCAGTTATAGCGGGACCAGGAACATTGAAGAACTCACCTTTGTGGTTTATCTCACGGACCCTATCAGGATTGGCAAAGACACCAGTTTCCTTGTTATACTCCACAGCATCGTCACTCCATGAACTTAACAGCAGCTTGTAGACGACATCAACATATTCTTGTGATTTTCTGTATCGTTCATTGTGTTCTGGAAATTCAATATTTAGCTGTCTTCCGACACTTTTCAAGAAACTCGTAACAATGTTCCATGCAACTCTACCGTTGGAAAAATCATCGATACTAGCCAATCTTCTAGCAAAGTGATATGGATGTTCGGCAATAGTACTGAAAGTGATACCAAACCCTAAGGACTTTGTGACACTAGCCATTGCAGAAACTACTGAACTTGGATCGATTCTTGGAGCAAAATGACCTGTTTTGATAGGTTCTTTGAAATTGTGCGGACCCTTATAGGAGTCGTACAAAGCTAAGTGATCAGCAATGAATATAGCATTCAGTTTCCCACGTTCAGCAGTTTTGGCAAATTCCAACCACGTATCTAATTTGTTGAAGTCCCTCGATTTATCATCTGGATGTACCCAATGGCCGGTTGTACTTGCTGGAGTGATGACTTGAATGATCAATGGTGACCTTTTAACCTTTTTGGATGAACTAGTCATGGCAGATGGGGCTATATCAGAGTTGTCTATTGTTGTTGCTACATTGGCTATCGATCTCTTTAAATTGGTTGAAGCAATAATAGTGGCTCATTGTTTGGCCCAGTATGTCCGGGAACTTGACCGTTCTTGATCGTTTTAGCGGTGATCGACAAGAACCACAATTAAAATAAAGTGTGATAAAAGTAGGACTTCCGGGGAGCAATAAGCGATATATTGAAGTGCTAACTTGGCGGATTCGAGAAAGGTGGAATTCTGGGTACTGTTAACATAAAAGCTCTATTTGACTACTACAATACCGGTGACTATTTCATTCGTTTTTGCCTGGTACAGCAGATCATTTAAACAGTCCGGACGGAATCAGCTCTAGGATCTTCTTTCTTCTTAACTCTTTCTGCTTCAACATCAGACAATGCATTTTCTAATTCTTCAACTGGAACATCTTTTGGCCATCTCAAACCGTAAGCGGGAGGATCCTCAATGAAGAAACTTCTTCCAATGACATTTTGCCTCAGAGTTCCACCACCAGGAACCGGATAATCATGCCAAAATAATCCACTCCTTTGTAAATCTGGAACTAACAAATCAACAAAGTCATTTAAATCTAAATCACCCAGAATGATAGCTACCTCCTAATTAAATCCATCAACGTCATAAGTTTCCAAATATTTCGATCTTCAATTTCTTCAGACGTTCAAACAACAAATTTGCGAGACCTATCATAAGTCTGTAAGATTTCTCTTTTAGTAGTAGTGTTTTACGCAGGCCTGGGTACGCTGATTGACTTAGCTGCAACAGAAGAAGTAAACAGACAGCAGTTAATAAATAGAAAAGAAAATAAACATAGGAAAACCAAAAAGTGCAAAGTTTTAGCAAATGAAATATAGAATAATTAACTATGAATCTTTTTCAAATTACTGCCTGATAATCTGGAATTCAACATGGCAATGACTTGGGTAGCAACAAAGTGATCTTCTCTTTTCTTTTCTTTTCTGTTTTTTTTTTTGTTTTGTTTGTTTTTCAGAGCAAGAATATATAGCACAACAACCAACCGTCAAAGTTTCACATGGACGACATCTCGAGCATCTCCGTCTCCTCTAGCACCATCTAGAAGACGTCTACCATCGCCAAACATGAAAAAATCGGTGATTCTTTTAAACAAGAGGTCACTTTCGTTGCGCTTCGTTTCAAGCACTTGGTGAACATAGTTTTCCAAACGTTGTACAGATTCCTGCAGATCTTGCATACTTCTTTCTAAACCCTGCATAATTCCTTCTATGCTTGATAGACGATCACCATGAATAGCCTGAAGGTTTCGTTGTAGGGTCCGGTGTCCTTTAATAATAGCATCACATGTATCCCAGGTCAGCTGCTCTTGGCGTTCCAAATATTTTGCTTTAAGTGCTCGCCAGTATCATATACTTTCTGACGGATTTCTCTAATAACTGGTAAATCAAGTCGATTGAAAGGAATTGGAGTTGGATCGGGCTCTAATGAAAAGCACCTTTCAGCTGCCAAAATCTTTTCCTGTTCCTCTCTTGGGAGTTTTTCAATGTACACATTTGCTTTGACTAGTGGCTATGAAAAGACGTTGCCGCCGCCATCGCATGGAGAAGTCAGAAAGAAGAGAAAATGGGAAAGCTGCCACGTAGCTGAGAGGTCGGATCTCTGATCTCGACAACAGCTGGAAGACACTATTGATAACTCACCGTTGAGGGCGCATTGAGCCAATTCTTTTAATCATTTAAGTATTTTCTGATAATTGTGGTTTGTGGTCACTTCTTCCTGTTTTGTGATTGTGTATTCGTAATAGCAATCACAAAGACAAGTCAAAAGGTATGAGCGGTAACCGCAGATCTATAGATAGTAATGTGGCTCTTCGCATACATGTTTATGTTTATACTGAAAAGCCTCCATTAGTGAAATACATAACTCTATATTGGGCTCACAAACCAAGCTCAGCTCTAGCTTCTGCCCTGTTCCCAACTCTCTCTTTCTCAAGTTTTTCCAATGAACTCTCAAACTCCTCCAAAGAAACACCTTCAGGCCATCTCAAACCGTAAGCTGGATGATCTTCGTTCAAAAACGATCTACCAAAAACGTTCTGTCTTAATGTTCCGCTAGGAACAGCATAATCCTTCCAAAATAGACCCCTTTTTTGTAGCTCTGGAACAAGCAAGTCAACTAGATCATTCAAATCACTTGGAAATATAGGGATTCCAAAATTGAATCCATCGACATCATAGATTTCCAAGTATTCTTCAATTTGATCAGCGATCTCCTCAGGAGTTCCAACAAAGTCACCAGATCTATCGTAACTTTTTAAAATATCCCTTTTAGTGGTCTCACTGTTCTTAAAGGCCTTATCAGTAATCGCTTGGAGTGCATTGCTCTTTTTCTGGGGTACAATATCATCAAGTTCGTATTTACCCAAGTCAAAACCACTGATACCACTAAATCCAACCGATTGAGCGTCTTCAGGATAGTATGCTCTTTGCTTATTTAACTTGTCAACAGCCTCTTGATGGGTTCTTCCCACATGGAGAGAAGCACCGACCACAAACTTAATAGAGTAAGGATCTCTTTTGAATTTTTCTTTAGCCAATTTTCTGACTTTGGCAATTTGACCTTGCAACACACTTGGGTCCTTACCTTGTGAGACAAAAAGTAACTCAGCATTTTCAGCTGCAAATAAGACGCCCGCGTCTGACCCACCAGCCTGAAAGATGACAGGGAATCTCTGAGGGGTTGGTTCAGTAATAGCTGGACCTGGAACGTTGAAATGTTCACCTATATGATTAATCTCACGAACTTTGTCCGGATTAACAAAGACACCAGTTTCCTTATTGTACTCGACAGCATCATCACTCCATGAACTTAGCAACAACTTGTAAACAACATCGACGTATTCTTGCGCTCTTTTGTACCTCTCATCGTGATCCTGGAATTCAATGTCAAACTGTCTAGCGATACTTGCCAAATAACTTGTCACAATGTTCCATGCCACTCGACCGTTAGAAAAGTCGTCTAAACTAGCCAGTCTTCTAGCAAAGTGGTAAGGATGCTCAGCAATTGTGCTAAATGTGATTCCAAATCCTAATGACTTAGTAACACTGGCCATTGCAGAAACTAGAGAACTTGGATCAATTCTTGCTGCATTATGACCAGTTCTGAGAGGTTCCCTAAAATTATGCGGGCCTTTGTAGGAATCAAATAAGGCTAAGTGGTCAGCAATAAATATAGCATTCAACTTCCCACGTTCTGCTGTCTTAGCAAACTCTATCCATGTCTCTAGTTTGTTGAAGTCTCTCGAGTGATCATCTGGATGCACCCAATGTCCGGAAGTTGTAGCACCTGTGATGACTTGGATGATCAGCGATTCTCTTTTGGCTCTTTTGGCTCTTTTGGGCTTTGGTGAGGTGGTCATGGTATATTGGCTGTGTACTTATGGATAGTTTGGCCATACAGTGGGTTCCCATGTCTTTTATATAAGACTACTAGCCCATCAAATCTTCAATAGTGGCTTCGAAAGACACAATTCGTATCGCTTGATACAACTAGCTTGTGTTTCCCGATTAGCGTCATGGGCCCGAGATCCTAAAGCTTATGGGCCAGAGCTATAGTACCCAGAAGATATCTTCCAGTTCTCCTATCAGGTTCTGGTTCACCTTACCGATACAAATAACGTGATACAGCCACAATGACATAGCTTGGTCAGAGCATAACGCCAACAGTTCCGAAAATGTGTCAAAGTTCGGAGGCGCCCAATTACTGAATACAGTAGGTGCTCCAGCTTAAGGTCATACTACAAGGGACGTTAAGTTCATATGGAAATTCTACGTTGCTACATACTGGAAGAAGCTATAAACTCCCACATCATAAAAGCACACTAACTAAACCTCTAACCCCAATTCAGCGCTAGTATCAGCGCTATTACTGACTCTTCTCTTTTCGACTCTAAAATGTGTCAAATGTCGGGCAGCTTTTCAAAAGAGGCAACTATTGTGGCGTTGCGAGCATTGGTTATCTCGAAAAACTGTGGCTTTCAAAAAAAATGAAACGTCACGTGAAAACTGCTGACTGACACATTCTTTATCTGCTGAACTTCCTAATGCTCAGATCTCTAACTGAGTCACCATGATCTATAGAGAGGCAATAGGAATTAGAAGCCGGGAGTACTGAACCAGGAATGATACAGAAGACGCTGACAGAAACTCAGCCGTTGCTTCCACAAGTAGAGTCCGGGCATGTGCCACACCTTACTACATACGCCGTGATGGCTTTGATTATCAACAAGATGATAGGAACTGGAATTTTTTCAACACCAGCACTAATATTTGCATTGTCTGGTAACATAGGCACCTCATTACTACTATGGCTACTTGGTGGCATTGTGACATTTTGCGGGTTAAGTGTTTATCTTGAGTTTGGATTGAATATACCCTATAATGGTGGAGAGAAGAATTATCTACAAAGAGTCTGGAAGAAGCCTGAACATTTGATCGAGAATGTTTATGCATTTCAGATTGTGCTGCTTGGATTTAGTTCAGGTAACTCATATGCACTGGGGAGATACATCTTGTTTGCATTTAACCTTAGTGATGTGAATGATTGGTATTCTCGATTTATCGGGGTTGGTGTAATAACCTTCAGTATTTACCTGCATCTGTACCATATGAAAGCATCTACAAAGATTTTTACATTTTTGGGGTTTGCAAAGATTCTTATTCTTGTGATTATCATACTTCTGGGACTTTTAACATATCTGAACGTCATCAAAGTTGAAAAAAATGACAACCTTCACAACATCTGGGAAAATTATCCAGGATATGAAGGTAACTCTTACAACATTTCAGTTGCATTATTACAAGTCATTTATTCTTTTAAAGGTTGGGAAAACGCTAACTATGTCTTGAGCGAGATCAAAGACCCTCATAGAACCTTAAAACTAGCAGCACCTTTATCAGTGTTGATAACAACGATTCTGTACTTTTTGGTGATTTTGTCATACTGCTTAGTGGTACCAAAAGAGGAATTCAAAGAATCTGGTGTTCTAATAGCAGGTGTATTTTTTAACAAGATATTTGGAGAGTCAATCAGCTCCAGAGTTTTACCAATTTTGATTTCATTGTCAAATTTTGGTAATGTTTTAGCTGTGTCATTTTCACATTCAAGAATAAATCAGGAGTTGGCTAAAGAGCAATTGATACCCTTTTCAAAGACCTTTTCCAAACTACCGAACGCCATGGCTTTGCATTGGCTCATCACTGTTTTTGTTCTAGTCATTCCACCAAAATACGGTAATATCTATGAGTTGGTTGTGAACCTTTACTCATACCCAGGAACTTGGGTAAATATATTCGTCACAATTGGATTGTTCTATCTTCACAAGAACGCTAAAAGGGAGAAGTGGGGGAAATATAACACTACGACGGATAGCGAACACAGATGGAATTCATACTGGCTATTATCCTTAATCTTTCTTTCTTCAAACATTTTCCTTGCATTATTCCCGTTTGTGAAACCCCCACAATCTTATCTAGATTTGAACAGTGAATCGTACCCATACTATGTGTTCCCGGTGACAGGGTGCTCTGTATTACTATTGGGAGTTGTGTACTGGGGATTCCGACACAAACGCCCTAGTCAACTATAGAAATAGAAAAAAAATGTGATACAGCTATGGCTGAGATATTTTGCAGCTGACACAGAAATAACTGCCAGCTCAAGAGAATAGAGGTGACAAGATCAACTACGTTATCAGCCATGAAGAGAAGAGAGTTGGCCGAAGAGAGGAAAATCATGGCTAATCCAAATAACGACGTTGAAAATGTAACAGCAAAACCAATAAACTGGGATTTAAGTGGAACTGTTACTTAATCCATTGAGTACCTCAAATTTTTATTCTTCGTACGTTCAGAAGTCTTCATATATAGCTTATGCTTGAATATTCCTCATATGTGCTACATAGCGTAGTTTCCATTCGTGTATATCATGATGAATAAATAAGTCAAATAAATAAAGGCCTAATCGGATCTGCAGTGCAATCTATGTATATATCTAACTATGCAAAAATGAAGCATTCGAGTAAAAGGACAGCAATGGATTTTCTCCATTCTTTAAAGTTGTCTTTTCAATATCTGCCCAAGTCGACAAGAATTCAGACTGTTTCGAAGTTTTCACTATTCTTCCACATATTTTGATATATAGATCCCTCATGAGATGGAAATCTGTTGGAAACATAATATCAAAATAACCCTGATGAACCATGTAAGTTGAAGCGGTAACAACTTTGTTTGGTGGTATCATTGTTTGCACGACGGGAGAGTTGTAGCCTTCAGAACGATCAGGTAATGAATCAAAGTCAGACAGTATCAATTGATGATCTGGGAAATATTCATGAATAACACTGAACATCTTTAATAGTCTTGTTGGGATAAACTCAGATTCCGATAAAGAATTCTTGAAAGGTGACAACCAGTTTTTTAACTTTGCAAGTTTCTTGTTTGATGCAAGAGGGTTAGATTTGCCTCTTTTAAAGAGAGAATTCTCTGAAAGATCAACTTCGTCTTTCCGCAATTCTAGGTATAGTTGAGTCCATTCGTCTAGCTCTGGAGAGAAAAATTGATGAAAGTCTTGATGCTCATCAATCACAACATAACCCTGGTACGGCTGGCCTGTTTCAATGTCATACTTAATGACATCATGACTTAAATTATCCATGACTTCCATTCCAACAATAAAGCAAGGCTCTGGTACGTATTCATCCCAGTCCAATATGGACTTGTTGATGATTTGGATTTTCGCATCATGCTCACTCTGTTGTATTTTCAACTTCAAGCTATTCACTTTTTGCTTGTCCGACAGGTTCTTCGAAATCTCTATGATCTTGTATTGAGTCTTGGAGTAAACCTCTGGCTGAACCCTTTTGATAAAATTGAGAATATTCATCATTAGCGTCCCATTACCACCACCAATCTCGTAAATGATCAGATCACTGTAAGGGTACAGGTTGAGTTTATAATTCACTAGAAGATATCTTGCTATTGCCTCACCATAATGAGGTTGAAACAATTCGGTTGGTGTATGCCAAAGCTGTAATGCTTTATCCTTGGAGTTGTACTTATCATACCTTTCAGACCAGTTAGAAATGAAAGCGTCGTTATCAGACAGATTTTCATAATTGAACGGCGTCTCAGTTTGGAAAATCTTTGCCTGCTGAGAGAAGTATCCATAATTGGGATTGTATAAGGAATCATCAATGAAATCACCTGTCAGCATCTTTACCTTCTTTGGTCGATCTGCGGATTTGGATAGCCTTTTGAAAGTAGTCAGAGGGAACAGATCAAAAAACGCCTTTGTAGTGTAGCCATTCAGCGGGTGGTTCGACAGGTATTCAAACAGTATAGAGAAAGGAGAACTAGCAGAATAAGGGAAGCTATAGTGCTGATCATGCTCAGAAGAGGGTAATCTGAACTGGAACGTCGTTGGTGACACGGAATATTCGTGTGTAAAGCTGGTTTTCTTAGCCTGAAGTGGCGATTTTTTGACACTGAACCCGCTCTTAGTCGAGTAGCTTCGCAGGAGTGTCCCAATTGGTGCTATTCTGTGCTTCATATCGGGCAATAGCACTACTCAAACAGAAGAGTAATAACCTAGGTCTTCGACCCCATAAAAACGCAGTGGGCAAACTCACAGAGCGAGTTCGCGGAAGATTTGCAGCCCCGGCTCTGCTCCCGGATAGCGCGCGAAAGTTTCCCTTTTCGGAATATCCTTTCTTTTTGTCAATACGAAAAATTGGAAAAACTTTCAAGACACAAAGAGACGTAGCTCATCGCTTTGTTTCTGCAGCAAAGCATCTAAACTGATCTAATCATGGGTGTTCCAGCATTATTCAGATGGTTGTCTAGAAAATACCCGAAAATCATCTCCCCAGTGCTCGAGGAAGAGACCAGAATGGTCAATGGCGTCTCTATCCCACCAGATTACTCCAATCCAAATCCAAATGGTGAACTAGATAATCTATACCTTGATATGAACGGTATCGTTCATCCTTGTTCTCACCCGGAAGATAAACCACCGCCAGAAACGGAAGATGAGATGCTTTTGGCCGTGTTCGAATATACCGATCGTGTTGTTAACATGGCAAGACCAAGAAAGATCTTAATGATTGCAGTCGATGGTGTTGCCCCAAGAGCTAAGATGAATCAACAGAGAGCCAGAAGATTCAGAAGTGCAAAAGATGCTCAGATTCAAGATGAGGAAAGGGCAAAACTTACCCAAGATTATGGTGCAACTATTGATGAATCTGTCAAGAGTAAGAAAACCTGGGATAGTAACGCAATTACTCCAGGTACCCCATTCATGGACAAACTTGCTCTTGCATTGAGATACTGGACTGCATATAAGCTCGCCACGGATCCTGGTTGGGCTAACGTTCAAATTATCATCAGTGATGCCACCGTTCCAGGTGAAGGTGAACATAAAATCATGAATTTCATCAGAAGTCAAAGATCTGATATCGAATATAATCCAAACACAAGACACGCTATCTATGGTTTAGACGCAGATTTGATTTTCTTAGGCTTGGCCACACACGAGCCGCATTTCAGAGTTTTAAGAGAAGATGTCTTTGCCAGGGATAATAGAAGCATGGGTTTGAAGGACCAAATAAATATGACCGAGGAAGAAAAGGCCATCTTAAAGGAACAGGACTCTAAGAAGCCATTCTTATGGTTGAACATCAATGTATTGAGGGAGTATCTTGAAGTTGAATTGAATATTCCTAGATTGTCCTTCAAATTTGATCTAGAGAGAGCCATTGATGACTGGGTCTTCATGTGTTTCTTCTGTGGTAATGATTTCTTGCCTCATTTACCTTCCTTAGACGTCAGAGATAACTCTATTGATACTCTAGTTAGAATATGGAAACAAGTACTACCAAGAATGAAAACCTACATAACCTGTGATGGTACTTTGAATCTTGAGAACGTCGAAATCTTATTAAGCCAACTGGCGACAAGGGAACCTGACATTTTTGCAAAGAGAATAGCCGACGAGCAACGTCGTAGTGATCAAAACAATAGAAAGAAAATGTTCAGAGAGCAAGATAAAATCGCAAGACAACAATACATGGCAAATAATGTCACAAAGGGTAAAGCGGACAAGGGAACTTTCAACCCAGTCAGCAATATACCGCTTTTTGATGTCAATAACAACACCGTTAATGATTTGAATTTAACGAACAGTGATTTGGTGCAAATGAGAACACAAGTAAACTTGGCTGCTTTTGGTGATAAGTCTGCGATGGCTGCATTGCAAGAGAAGTCTATTGAGAAGAATGGAGAATTTAAGCAGGAAGAAGTGAAGATAGAAGTCATAGAGTCAGCCAATAAAGCTAATATTAGTGCTGCTGCTGCCTTGAGAGAACAGCTATTAGCCAATAAAGCCAAAGACGACCGATCAGCTTCCGAGACTCCATCAGTTGGTGAAAAACGTAGATTTGAAGAATCTGGAAATTCAAGCTCGCTTGATGACGATGTTGATGGAGATCCAGTCAGACTCGGTGAACCGGGTTACATTGACAGATATTATCAAACCAAATTTCATGTTCAGAAAGACGAAGTCGACCCACTTCGTAAGACCGTTGTTGAACACTATATTGAAGGTATTTCCTGGGTCTTGCTGTATTATTACCAAGGTTGTCCTTCATGGAACTGGTATTATCCTTACCATTATGCACCATTTGCATCCGACTTCACAGGCATCAAAGATTTACAGATCAAGTTTAACCAAGGGGAGCCTTTCTTGCCTTTCGAACAATTAATGTCTGTGCTGCCTGCTGCTTCGGGCCATACATTACCACCAATCTTCAGACCTTTAATGTCGGAACCTGACTCACCAATCATTGATTTCTACCCAGAAGATTTCCCAATCGATATGAACGGGAAGAAAATGTCATGGCAAGGTATTGTTTTGTTACCCTTCATTGACGAGAAGAGATTGTTGCAAATTGTGAGGGAACAGTATCCTAAGCTAACAGACTATGAAAAATCAAGAAATATCAGGAAAGAGGAAGTGGTGTTCATAAGCAATAAGAACCCAAACTACGAGAGGTTTAAAAAGTTATACAAACCTAAGAACATTGAAATCAAAAAGCAGTTGTCTTTCCACTTCGGAAAGAGTGGATTAGCAGGCGCAGTCACCGCAAACTCCAAGTTCAAATTCGAATCTGTTTTGGAATGTCCTATATTAGGAGATCATATCTACAATAACATCCCAACTGACTTATTCTTAAAACTTGATTATAACATGCCTCCAAAAACTTGGGGTAAATCAATCATTCTAACAGGATATATCAAACATAACCCAATTTTGACCCACGAAGACAAGGACAGCATAATATACGGTGGCGGAAGAGGAAGAAGAAACTTCAACCCAGACAGCCAAAACATCATTCAAGTCGGTCCAGGAAGCAATTCTGTATACTCGAACAGAGTGGGTGGCTATAAATCCTTTTTGCTATTGGCCAGCCAACAACTGAATCAAGTTCAACAACAACAGCATTTAAAGAATATCGTGAACAGGGCACAAGGTCACCACCAGCACCAGCACAATAGTGGTGCGAGAAATAATGGCCCTAGAAACAATGGATACCTTCCAAAGCCTTCGGGAGGAGGTGTCCTAAGATGATGATAATGATGATTACTGTATTATAGAATGAATATTTACTGATTTCATTATATCTATGTTGTATGTAGTATTTACAATTTTTCATATGCCGTTAAAATCATGAGTTGATGTTCTTTTCTAAAGAACAACGTATGCTGCTTTATGAGAAATCAAGTCTCATTTTTAGAGGTTTCTGTGTCTCTTTGATGGATGTTATTTAGTTCTTCAATCAACTCTTCAACGAACTTGTCATCGAAAGTTTCCAAGTTTTCATCTTCACTATACATTGAAAACTCGTCCGTTTCTTGCTGATTATTAGACAACTCTAAATATTCTAGTAGCTTATAGTTGAAACTTTTCGGGAACCCCCAGCCCGTATGATGAATAAATTTGATAAATCTTCTGTTTATCAGCGTGAAGTCCTTTTCCAGTAGGATTTCATACCAGTTTTCCGCCAGCTCAACATCACCTCTGTTGAAACTTTTAAAGATATTAGCAACAATCAACTGGAATGATAAATCCACTTTAAAATATTTCAATATAGTGACCATATCGTTGTATGACGTCCCTGAATGATCTGGATGCCTGTAGAAAATGTGGACCAACTTTGAAGCATCAAATCTTTTTAATTTCAGATCACTTAGATATCTCTTCGTGAAAGTCAAAGCCAGTGCTGGTTTCCTATGATCTTCCAATACTCTCCTCAAAAAGATGTTAAGTATTCCTTCATCCAGGTTCTTAGATGAAAAGGGATGATTTTTCATTGCGGGAAATTTTCCTTCCTCTGCCTGAACTTTCGTAGCAACAGAGATGAACGAGTCAAAAAGCTCTTTGTAAAACTGAGGGTTATTTAAAGTGTGATTGCTATTAGCCCCATTTGAAACAGCGTTGAATAGACTCATGTATAGTTCTGTCATTATAGTGATTGAAGGATATGAATTTTCACCTTTCATTACGAAAAAATCATTCAAGACTGCCTTATTTAACGATGCAACGTTATTAAATTCGCCTGATTCACTGTTCATGATTGGGTTAATCAGTTTTAGACTATTCATTAAATTCCTTGAATGTGGGAAAATAGTAATTAGATGTGCCAACACCAATCTAGGATCGTTGAATTTCTCTCGAAGTAAAGTAATCAACTCATTGATGAAAATCATCTTATCTCTATCAGCAGGAGCTTCCCTCGTAGAGAAAAACTTTGGAAGAATTCTAAATAGTGACAATGAACCTTGATATAGCTTTTTCTTTCTCAACGAAGTGATCAGAATATGGCACAGTTTAGGTGTTATCTCAACATTATTGGCAACCATTTTCTGTAGGATAGCCAATGAAGACTTATAGTTTCCTAGTTTGGTAGAGTAATACATCAAGGAATTGTATAGATTTTCAGTTAGTTTTTTCATCACAATTGTATTCTTCGGGGAATTATGAGCAAGCGAAGCCGCCTCTATTGAAAACCTAGAGACCAGTAGATCCATGTATACTTTTGAACGGTACTGGTCATTCTGCTGTATATGATTCACAAGGATCTGTCTTATCAGCTTGAAGGAATATAGGTGAATAAAATTGGACTTCGTTATCTCGTTTTCCTCACCTTCGAAAAGCTCATAAAAATTGAATAATTTTCTTTCCTCCTCAGTACCATTCCGTAGCCTTGAACGAACAAGTGATAACTTGGAACTTGATATGGTGTTTGTGGAATTTAATTTGATCAGGTTCTTGAAAAACTCATAGTTCCGCTGAGTTGAAGTAAATAATGTAGCTAGTTGTAATATCAGAGAGTCCTGAACTTCCAAATGAAATCGTACACCTTTATACGTCTCTAACGTTTCAAGGATGAGCGAATTAAGATTCATGAAATTTGAAATTCTAGAAGCCTTGAGATCAGCTGCTTCTTCAGTTTTGCATAATCTGGACAACTCACTGTTGAACAAACGGGAAATTTTACTAGGTTTCTCAATGACACTTAAAATGTAGATCAGTTCATTACTAGACTTCATCTCCAGCTGCCTTCTGAAACTCTTATTTTCTTGCTCGTTAACCTTAATAGACAGACTCCTCAATAGCTCAAAGAAGTCATGGAAGTTTCCCATTTCACCACTCAAGAGTTTCTTCATTTCAAGGTCACATTTTTCAATAAGTACAGGCCCAATAACAGACTCTTTATTATTTAAAACATCAAAAGTACCATCCTCATCTATCATTTCATTCAATCGTTGCATTGTTATATTCGTCTTTAAATGTGCCAACTCAACAAAGGGCACAGGTTCCTTATTCTTTACAAGTTTAGGGTCAAGTTTCGGCACAACTTGTAAAGTTGAGGTGTCTGGAATATCAGCCAGCAGGAATCGCCTCTGTTGGAAAAGAAGCTGATGTTGCGAGAGTATATCCGGCCTCTGCCGTACCAGACACGTCCTCTGTATCTGACTCAGGGGAATTCTCCTCATTTGATGCACCGTAGTCCTCCACAAAACTCTCGCCAGTTGAATCAGATTCTCGAGCGTTCGAATTTTTCACTAACAAAAATAATTTTGTTGACACATTGAAAACCACAGTGCTTCGTAACTACGATTTGTTTGGGTATCATCATCATGATCATGTTTCGTACTATCATTATCTATCTATGTAAAGGCAACTTATCGCCGTTTGTACTTCTTCAGACGAGAATCCAGCTTCTTGAGCTCCCATCTTTTCAAGTTCTTGACCAAGTTGACCTTCATTTTTTCAGTATTCAGTTTTATGAGTAGGTTTTCAAGGTATGAGAATTTTATTGAGTTTTCATCAATCTTAGAGATGATTATTTGGAATTCATCAGTCTTGAAGCCATTTGGATTGATCTCCTTATGTTGCAAAAAGTTCAACCCGATCTGGGAGTTTTTGTTGACTAGCCAGATACCTAAATTGTAAAGATACTCGACATCGTTGATTTCTGAATAACAACTGTAAACGAGATCCACCATTGTGACCAAGATTTCAGTTTGTTGTGAAGAGTTATTGAGCCCATCATGAATCGTTTTGAAAAGATCAATTGCTTCCTTATATTCGTGCTTCTTGATATGCATATTCGCAACTGACAAAGGGCTACTTGTCAAAAGCGATGAAGACTCTTGATAATTTGAAACATCAGAACTGTTGATAAATTCTGACAATTTAGATTGGTCGTTCTCCGAAATCAAAATTTTCAGCCTGATGATTTCCAAAGTTTTCAAAGTATTCAACTCCTTGACATCATCTTCATTAACCACTGTTTTTGACTTCTTCAAAATCCAATCATCTAGAAACTTTTCGAAAAAAAGTTTGAGTTGAGAACTCTTGATTCTTTTATTCTTGAACGACTCGAGTCTCTGTGATATCCCATTGAAAAGCCAGATATCATCGCCAAATATTTCGTGTCCCATAATATAGCAGAATATTCTTGGGTCTATTGTTCCGTTGATCAAACTTTCCCAAACAGATTCATCAAACTGATCATTCTCTAAACCTGTTATGGTTATCAGGAGATTCAAATATTCTAATTCGACAAAATTCAGTTCGTTGGAATTATTGATCATTTGAATAGAATTAAACTCCTTGAGCAAGAGTTTTGAATCTTTTATACCATTTAGTTTTGCCAACTTTGAGATGGGTTTTAATACACTGACACCATTCCCATTTATATAAAACATCTTTATCTTAACTTTTGAAATACTTCTAGCAAACGCATTTTCAGCATCAAGGCGAACCTTTATCTTTTCATCATCTCCATCATATTGCTCAAGATCGCTTTTCACCAATGGCACAAGTTTGACTATCTCTACCAATTCATCATCCTTAACTTCCAAAGACTCATTGAATTTACCAACATTCAACAACAGCCTATTATCACTTGCCATTTCCTCAAACTCAATGCTCTGTTCCTCAGCTTGGTTTTCCAAAGAATACACCTTGATCCCATGTTCAAACCCAGCAATGATCGAATCACCTTCAGTGTGATCAACATCTATCGAGCGAGGATACGTATCAAATGCAAACGTCCCCTTTGACACATTTCCGTTGGTATCAATCACTATCCCCATCGATGGTTCCTCAGGAAGCGTACCGCAAGTCAGAAGAAATTCATCCTTGTCAATCGGTAATATGAATGGCTTTAACTTCGAAGATTCATCGGATGTATCCGTAGCAGCTGTCGTGGACACAGGAAACAAAGGAATCTTACCAAAATTCTCCAAATCTATCAAATCGTAAACCTCACTGTTTGAAACAACGGAGAACTTTCCTCTTCTTAGACCCTTAACAATTCCAGAATAGCTTATGTCTTTAACCAGCCGCAGGGAATCCTTAGTGACGTTGATTATCCGTATTTGCTTGATTGTGAACACGACACAGTGGACCCCTGTTGAGTCATTCTTCGCAGTGTTGTCAAAGTCCAAAGAGATGTCATTTACATCCTTGATGCGCCCGATACCTGAAGGTTCTAAATTAGAAAGGTTGAAACAGGAAGTGAGATTCCCGGAAAGGATTAGTGCCTTGGAGATTGATGTGAGTGTAAGAATTTTCTTGATAGGAAACCTTCTTGTTTGGTGAAAGAAATGTCTCGACTTCAAGATGTAAGAATCTGAAGAATTTGAGGAATCTCTGTGGTAGTGAAGTATCTCACCAATTGAAGTCCCTATATATATGCTGTCTTGGTAATTTTCAACATACGTAGGATATGAGCTTGCTGAGTTTGGGATGTTTTCATCATTTAAGTCCAATGATGATATCAGTTTGAGGATCGCGTAGGGTCCTTTCGTTATAGACTTCAACTGCAGAGGAGTTATATGTGTTATGGATGCAATTGGTGTTACCGGTATTGGTGAGGTCTCCGTAACACTTGGTTCATTGACCAGTGGAAGAGATTCTAATGTTTGTGGGCGGTCTATATGGTCTTGACCAGTAACTTCTGGACCAGCATCATTTGAGGGGTCTGCAGAAATATCTTTCGGATCAGCTGGTTGTGGTTCTGTGGGCACACTACTAGAGCTTTCTTGTTCTGTTGTGGTGGCAGCTAGTTCTCTATCAACTATTCTGCTGGTTTCTTCCCCATTTGCAACTGCTTCAACGGCAACCTCTTCACTGGTGATTAGTTCTGTGGCATTTGTGTTGATGATCGGATCAGTGATAATGGGTGTGATGATTGTTTCTGCATCGGTCCCAGGTATTGACGGCTTCAACTGTTCAGTTTCAGTTTCTTCCAACTCACTGCCTTGACCATCATAAGTCTGATCCACTGATACTTCCGCATCAGGACCAACGTTTTCTAAATCTTTCTCAGCTTCGGTTGTAGCTATATTCTGAACAGCCTCATCAACAGTCGTGCTTTCGCCAATTGGCCCTTCTTCAGGAGACCCTGACCGCGAGTCTAGCACACCAGAAGTGTTCTCAGATAGTTCATTGGTCTCCTTAATGTCATCAACATCCAAAGGACTATTGTCCTCCTGATTCTCATTATGATTATCAGCAGCAGCAGCATCATTATCAGTAGTGAAGTCCCCACTACTTGACCCACCTACAGCACCGCTAACAACATTTACGCCAGGCTCAGTTACATCAGGGCAACTGGAACTGACTGAGCGCGACTTCCTCTGGTGCCTTTTCTTCTTAGCCATGGCACAATCCCTTCCCAAATGGCCGATACTTGGAGATCTAACAGTGAAAAGAATCGTAGAATTAGAACCTTTCGAAAGATCAAAAGTGGATATTATGTAATCATTCCGCATTAACTGCGATGCGATGCGATGCGGATGGGCATCTACAATTTATAACTAAACGAGTATTAGGTGTGCATATTATTTATCTAGAGAAGGTATCCAATGACAACAGCGGCCAATGCACCGACAGTCAAACCACCAGTTGGGAGACCAGCAGCATCGTTGGCACTGGAGTCAGTTGTCTGTTCAGTTGTGGCACCGACAGTAGCAGTGGTCGTTGCAGTGTTCTCGACAGCAGTTTGAGCAACTGAAGTCTCGTAGTTGTTTGGCTTGTATACTGAAACGGCACCACCGTCAGTAGCGTAGGCACTTAGCGACACCAATAACCAGTCGTATTCACAAACTGCAGCAGCTGAAGCACCTCTCCACCATAGATCGTATTCGCTGCTGTCGGTACCGGTTTTGCATGCAACAAAAGTGGAGTGGTAGTTGAAGTAAAGAGTGCTGTCTTGGATATAGAAGATACCATTGGCGGCATTTGGATCACTGGTTGCATTGAATCTACCGGAAACGGTATTGATATCTACGTGATGTTCGTCTTCATCATCTCCTTTGTTGATGAAGATTTGTCCGTCGGTAGAGATTTGAGCTCCTTTGAACGTAGAGGTTTCATTGCTGACTTTTGAAGCGCTTTTATCGTAGAAGAAGACTCTTCCTTCTGGAGAATATCTCAACTGTTGAAGATCAATAGTATCAGCGTATTGAGCATAATCCAAAGGCGTGACAGCGATAGATCCGATGGTGGTGGACGTCGTGGTTTGAGCAGAAACAAGGGCCACAAAAGCAGGGAACAAGAAAGAGAAGAGCATCATAAGGTTGGCCAGCAGCAGAACTACAGGGATAGGGAAACGAGAGAGAAAGAGAGGAAACATGTGCGAGATGGAGCTAAATATGTCTTGGGTTGAAGAGAAAAGTTCTGATGGAGTTATCGTTCGAAAGCGATAAAAGGGTGCCAAGCCAGGTGACATGTCACATGATGTCACATGACCATATGGTTTTCTCGACATCACGTGAAAAGTCACGTTTAATAGACTCTAATAAAGCAGCATACAGCACTTTTATTCAGCAACTCTGCATATCTCGCCTCCAACCTACAAACTTGTCCCTCGTAGATGATTAGGACGCTGATTACCAGACAATTCACCAGAAAGATGCATATCCAACACTTCAAAATGGGCTGGGGCTCCTCAGACAACTACAGCTATCTGCTCACCGACGAAAAGACTACCGATTCCTGGTTATTCGACCCATCAATTCCGAAAGATGTGGATCCTGTGCTTCCTAAAGACGTCAACATCAAGGCTATTGTCAACACACATCACCATTATGACCATTCCGGAGGAAATGACCACTACTTGAAGAAGTTCCCCTCTGCACAGGTGATTGCAGGAAGGGATTCCCCGCTGGTATCGTACACTCCTAAAGATAACGAGTCGCTGACATTGGGAGCCAACATCGAGATTAGGGCAATCCACACACCTTGCCACACACAGGACTCGATCTGTTATTACGTCAAGGATAGAACCACTAATGAAGAGGCTGTGTTCACTGGGGATACGCTCTTCAATGCCGGATGCGGAAGGTTCTTTGAAGGTGACGCCCAGCAGATGGACGTTGCCCTTAATGAAAAGCTCGCATCGCTCCCTGCCAGTACAAAGGTCTTCCCTGGCCATGAGTATACTGCCAGTAACGTCAAGTTCGCCAAAAGCGTGTTTCACAATGAAGCGTTGAGCAAACTGGATGCTTTCACAACTTCGAATGAGACCACTACTGGAGAATTCACCATTGGCGATGAGTTGAAGCACAATCCATTCATGAGACTGACAGACCCTGAGATCCAGCAGAGTACGGGATTTAAAGACAGGCTGGAGGTGTTACAGAAGCTAAGAGACATGAAGAACAGCTTCTGAACCGAAAACTACATATTTATAACTATATACACTCCAAGAATGGTAATCAATGGATTGGAATGTAATGTAATGTAGGGAAGCCAACAAACAAGGTGAGAAAGCGTATTGAAACGAAATCTCGTTCAGTCCGAGCAACACAGTTCACTATTGCTCTGCTGTCCACACCTCTGGCGCACGGAGGAGAAGCGACCAGAAGTTCTATCTAAAATTCAGAGCCAAAATTATCTATCTGAAGAAGAGAAAAAAATTTTATAGAAAGAAGTAAAAGAAAGTGAAAAATTGTCTGGTTCCTTATATAGCGCGGAAACGTTGCGAGCCCGGCGCAGTGCAGCGAGTCTCGGAGTCACGTGGGGAACAGCATTTCACCTTTGCTAAACACTAAAGAGTCAAATACTCCACGAAACAACACCAAACAACACGAAACAATGGAGGGACCTGTCTATCTTCATGATCTTCAAGCTCCAGTTGCCATCCTGTTGGATATTGTGGAGTGCTACAGGAACAATGAGCACCATAATTATGATTCTCTGCATAGAGGGCTGTTTCCTGATGATGAAGTACGGGCAGCAGTTGTTCTTCCATTTTTAGCGTTTTGGATTGAAATGATGAAGAGGAATCCAATGTTTCAACGAACTGGTCAAATCAGTTTAGACGAATTGTATAGAAATGTTAGAATTCATGATTATGGAGAAGAACCGAACAGAATCCATGCTATACCACTATTTGTTAACGTTTTAAAGGTAACACCGCTGCTGCTTTCCATGTTGACGTTCACTCATCGTGAACCCTACCCTACAGACCAGACAGTGCCCGTTGAAGTCTCATTTGCCACCGGAACCAGAGTACCAACATGTTTTGAAAAGTTGGGGTATTATGATATTTATCCTTACACTATTGCCGATGATAAAGCATACATTCTTGAAGACTCTTCATATTTACAAGAGTTTTCTTCAAAGATCAACTCATTCACAGATTATATTGATGAAATTTCACAGGATGGGCAAACGCTCTCTTCTTTCATGGCCAGATTCACCGTTGGATTCGTTATGGCGATTAATGCTGCCGTAGGTTTAACTTATCCACAGCCACTAGGTGGAGCTCATTATATTGAAATCGATGTTGTTGAAGAATGCACCCCATATATGAGAATCATTACATTCATCAGCAGTGTTATTTTATTAACTTCAGCAGATGTCCAAGTGCAAATGCCGAAGGCAGCATAACAACTGAAATCGAGTATATGGCCGGTGATAAAAGCTACCGAACATCAGCAGCCCGTGTTGTTACTGGAAATATGCAAACCGGTATACAGATCCCATTTCTGATGCAGGATGGTCAAATATCTGCAGAGATTTCATCTGCACCTCAGAAGTCAACTGTCGACGCACGGTTGCACTTACTACCTGTTGAAGTGAAAGGACAAATCCGAAGCATTGTCCCACCTCCATCCCAAGAAGTTCTTGAAGATAACAATACAACCGAACGTGATTATTACAATTCATTAGAATATCCGGTAATGGTGCAATTACTGAGTGAACGAAGCGGGGATTTAGGAAGCCTATCACCAACCAATGAGCCACTATTTACAATTGTACAACAGATTGTTCGATACATGTTGTTTAACAGTTCTAACAATGTGGGTCTTGTATTCTGTTATTGGGATGGAAAACCACATATTCTAGAGGTGATGATTGAAATCAACGCCCTTGATTATGCAAGAGATACGGAAGGTTTGTGGAAAGTTGATTTACCTACCAACGAAGGGGATGTTACAAAGACAGTTAGTGTAGGGGGAACAAAGAAAGAGGAGAAGGTGCGCATGTCTGAGAAAAGAATTCCTGTTTCATTGAAATTACACTGTGTTGAACGCTGTTCAAATGCTAATCCTGCGTTAACACCACCGATCATGACAATTGTCCATATCGGCAGAGCTCTTGACAAAGAATCTTCAGTTGTTGATGGCCAGAAAAAAACGCAGGCGGTAGTTTGGTCTCTCAGAAGAAAAACCCTCCACGGGCAGGGTGCAATCAATCTAATGACCCACAAGGAACACAACCAGAAACCAGTTCAAAAGCGAAGGAAAAAGGGTTTTCCCTCAGAAACATATTTGAAGGTACCTCATCCGTTACCCAACACTTTAAATATGGTGCCATCAACTTCAACATGATTCTTCATGTTTGGAGTGAAGAAGAAGAGTTCCTTGATTACGATACCAAAAACATATTACTTCTTGGTTCCTCAAAAGATTACACTCCTATGCTTCAGGGTTCTTCTACCCCCCTTCTTCACACACTATCAAAATATGGATCTGAGTTCATTATCAAAGATTCCATATTATATGGAGAATTTGAGGATTTCAGAGCAAGTACCCTTATAATAGATAATTGTTCTTTGAAGAGGTTTTTGGTTGATGAGACCGAATGGTCAAAAACTGACAAAGAATCCAGAAGTTTCAAATCATTGTTGACACAAGATGAGAACGATACTAATGGCACTGTTGCGTTACGTGGTTCAACTGATAGTTCAGATGTCAGAGATATTATTAATTCTACTGAGAAATCAGTTATCAAATTCTACAACATCTCCGCTCTTGAATATGCGTTCGCTCAGTCCTCAGATCTCCAAGAAGATTTTGATTATGACTTGACAAGTTTTGAGGAATCATACCACTATTTATATGAAATTGAAATTAGTTGTCTGCAGATGATAAATAATTTCAACCTATCAAAGAGAACGAAGATCAAATTACATGTTCCAAGACTCCTTTCGAAAGGTGACCAGTTTGAAATTTATTATGGTAAATGGATGATGAATGGGTATATTGGTCCATATCTAATGGCTGAGTTCATTTCACAAGACAAAGCATGGAAATCTCTATTACCATTACCACAGTCTGAAATTGATGTGGTTAAGAGAGAGATTGAGATAATGATAAAGAAACTTGGAATCAGGCATGGAGATTTATCGTTGTCAAATATGATCTATCACAAAGGGAATGTATATCTAATTGATTTTGGTATGGCTTGGATATTTGATGATGAACAAAGAGCCGATAGAAAATTTGTGGATGAATCGATGGAGGAAGATCAAGAGAAGGTGCAGAGTTTGCTAGGGAATGTTTATGGTTTTCGCCAGGACTATTATTACTGACTGTCAGACTACTTTAAAACAAATTTAAGAAAGAATTATTTAATTACGAAACCGGAACCAACATTTGACTTCCCTACAATGTTTTCACTGCTATTTCACACAATGATGATTTTGATAGGCTAGACTTTTGGCAGATGCATACGATCTCACTTCTTTTCCCTCCAACTGAAAGTCAGACTTTTTGAATCTTGGTCTCTCATCTGTCAGACCTGTGGTGGCCATTGTCTCATCCAAGACATTGACTAGCAGTCGATTCAATGATAGAACTCATCAACACTTATGACATTGAGGATATGTCAGAGGATCATCCTTACAGTAAATGAAATCGGCCAAGAGTTCTTAGCACTTTTCATCTATGTTACTACTGCTGGAAATTGAATGTACATGAGGTATACAATCTCACTGCAGACACACATTGGCAGATAGACTAAATACTAAAGTTACTTGGGGTACTTCGTATCAGCCATCTATTCAGCAAGTCATGCTCAACTTTCTCAACTTGGATAACTTCACAAAACCTCCAATTGGCGTTCGGATCTGGGATAGGCTAAGAATGTTAATCTATGCTGGTATGAAGTTCCGTTGGAAATATGATGGGCATATCTCCCTTATTGACATTCCTATCAAACTACATTCCCAATGAAATTTTTGAACAATGGTCTATCTTGGGACTGATAAACCTCCAAATGAAACATTTAAATCAAAAACTATTGCTTTATCGTAGAATTGATATCAGCTTATTGACCACCAGCATCGATAAAATGACGCAATATTTGCTCATAAATAGAATCAATTTGCTTATATTGCGAATGTGTGCTCCGGACTTGGTACGAAGAGAAGAACCACTCTCCCTGGAGAAAGAATCCGTTATGATGTTCAAATTGAGACGGTTGGTGGATAATTCCTGGGGTTCTGCTAGTATTCCGGGGATGACATAAAAGGATCGGAACTGAATCAATGTTATTTTACTGGTACGGGCACTTGTCGGAAACACATACTTTCTCGTAGTGGCTTATGTCCCTATGTTTTGGCAGTAGACTAGTGACCATCCATAAGTACAATAGATACAATGGCCAAAAAGGAAGAAACTGTGAAGGACGTGAGCGATAGCGAGGTCAAACTCGAAGAGGTTGACCCTGTTGCTGTACCTGTTGAGGATACCGAGATAAAGGGGAAAGAGGAGGCTACGCTTGCCGATGCTGAAGATGAAGAGGTTCCTGTTGCTGCCGCTGCTGCTGCTACTAGTACTACTGCTGCTGCTGTTGAGACAGAAGAGGCAGAAGAGGTTAAACCGGCCGATGTCACTGCTGTGGAGGACAAGGATGTGCCTCCTCCAAGACCTTCCCGCCCATTGACTCCAAGACAGGAGGCCTTGAAGAACTTGAAAGATGCATTCCCTTCAATTGAAGAAAAGTTGATAACCACCGTGCTAATCGCATCCAGCTATCAGCTTGAAAGAGCCTTCAACTCTTTGTTATACTACTCTGATCCGGATTCCGTCCAGATCGACGACTTGGTTGAAGAGCCTCCAGTTGCAACTGCTCGTCCGGGTTTGCCACACCGTCCATCCCAACTGCAACAAGATGAGCTGTTGGCGAAGCAACTAGATGAAGAGTTCAACAGAAAGGAAAGACGTCGTGCTGAGAGAAGACAACACAGACAAAGATCAACAGAAGGTCCAAGGGCATCCAATCAGAACTTCGAAGACGACGACGACAGCGATGTCTTTACGAACTTTGTCGAGAAAGACCTACCACAGTTGAAGCAGCAAGTTTCTAAGAACTTGGAAGAGACAAGAACCAAGATCAACGGTTGGGTCTCTGGATGGAAGAAGAACTTCAGCCAAGAACAAGAAACACTGCAGAATCAAAGAGGAGGTCAGCAGGGTTCAAGACAATCAACTCGTCGTCAACAACCACATCACTTTGAAGATGATCCTGAAGAGCTAGACTTGCAGAAAATTCACGGGATTTCACTAAATGATAACTCTCCGGGCACCCAAGAAGATGACTTGGATCTTTACTCTTCATCTAAGGGTAAGAAATGGGAGCCATTAAAAGGCACCAAACCGGAACCTATCTCCAAGAACGGTGGAAACAGCAATAACGACCACGGTGTTGTTGATGACGACTTTTTGTTGTCAGACGACGAGCCAGAGATCAAGAAATAGAGGATGAGGGAAATTGCTAGGTAGGTTAGCTGCGAAATATGTATACTTTCTTTTTATTGGTTTTGTTTATTCTATGATGAATGATGTTTTGAGGTTCTTGCAATGTACCCTTGGAAATGAACGATATTACTATACGAGTTTGATTAGAAAGGAAAAACAATAACAATAACATAACAACCGTAAACTATAAACTATAACAGATAAACAAATAAACAAACAAACAAACAAACAAACAAACAGATAAACAGACAAATAAACAAATAAATAAACAAACAAACAAGCGCAAATGGAACAAACAAACCGCCTCAAAAACAAAAATTTTCATTACTCATTAACCAAGGGTCGCTAATGAGGGATATCATTTCATCTCTCTTTTACCAACGACAACAGGAGGGAAGAACTGGTTTGGTTTCCTGATCTTGTTCTTGTAGTCATATATGGACTTGACATCAATCTTGGGGAACACTGTGGTATGTGGTGGGGCTAAAGCTACCGGGGCATTATATGCTGCAGCTGAGTTCGAGCTTTGTGTTATTGGATAGGCACAGGCACTAGCTATTAAAAGGGCAGCGAATAAGTTGGAGAAATTCATGATAGTGTAGTATAGTGTAGACGTAAAGAGAGTCTATATGTGGTTGTGATGATATGTGGTTGGTTTTTGGTGAACAAAGGGAGTGTGCTGGGTGTATGAGAAGGAGCGTATGGAATACAAAGTGTGTGACCGATGTGCTTACGCTTCGAGGGGGGGGTGTCTAATGCTTTATATATAGTGCCCACCACAGCCTTACTCGTATCCTGAAACCGGGCACTGTTTGTTTCAGATACGGAAAGGCACGCTACGCTGCATGCAGGTTTTCGAGAATGACACTTTTTTTTTAGTTTTTCAGATCTGAGCGCGTCATACAAAGGAATGGGCTTGAGTGGTCACTAGGGCACCGCAGATGGCGGGAACGGAGGCGCATCACAAAGAGCTTGCTGGGAGGCAGGTATTGGATAGCTACTGTCTGTTGATTGGGCTCTCTTTTGCACAGAGTTAGCCCGAGTGTTTTCCATAAACAGGGTCAATGCCTTTTTTGAGGCGTGCTTTTGTTATTGTTTGTTTCAGATCTGTGACAAACAGGAGCCTCGGGAAAAAGAAACGAGCAACAGTATCGAGGATATCCATCAGGGAATCGGGCGATGGCTGGATAGTCACTATCTAGTGGTTTGTTTGTTGGTTGCCTCACGAATTTCCCTTGATTGTCTCACTTATCGAATGCTGGTTTCATGTTGCAACTTTCGAGTAGCTTATCTTAACCGATGCTAAAAATAACAGCAATATGTAATGAATGTCCTTTTCAGTCAAACCACTACTGGTCGCCGTAGAAGAAACTATTGAACCTTCCACATCCCAATAAAGCACAACTACAAGTAAAATGCCCCAAAAAAAACCCGACTATTTATTAAAATGTCAAACGTTTTTTTCCTCTCATGTGTCTTTGTCTTCCAAAACTCTATGCGAAGGTTAAAATAATATCATAAGCAAAACTACTTTGCACGAATTGAACTATAATCATAAAATCCTTACCAGTATGAACGTAACGAGGTGATCATCTTCAGATAGTTTCCTTTTTAGCTAAAACCAAAACGGTACGGTTTGGGATATAAACCTGTAAGAAATTCTTTCTGTTATTCCATTCAAGATCAGTGGTGAAATAATCGACACTGGTATCCAACCTGTTGTGCCCTCCTGCTTCAGAAGAGTCACTGTTCAACACGATCTTATAAACTCCTGGAACTTCAATACCAACACGATAATCAACGTATGAATTTGATGGATGAAAGTTGAAAATAAACAACAAGCCAGCCTTCTCAAAGACTAACACTTTATCAGAGTCGTTCTTCAAAGAAATGTAACTATCCTTACTGTGTAACCAACCATACTTCTCTTCTAGTGATTGAATCTCTTTATCAAAATGATATAAGAATTTGTAACGTAATAATGGATCATCAGCCAAATTGAATTGACGTCTTGCATACTGGTAACTATCACCGTTATTAACATTAGGGAAATCCAACCATTCAGGATGGCCAAACTCATTCCCTTCAAAATTCAAATACCCCTCACCACCTAACGAATGTGTAATCAATCTAATCAACTTATGCAACGCAAGACCTCTTTCGATAACTGGCGTCAATGGGGACAAAACCGACATATTGGTATACATCTCTGCATCCATCAACCAGAATGCTAAAGTTTTATCACCAACTAGAGCCTGATCATGAGATTCACAGTAACCAATTGCCTTTTCAGCATAACGACGATTAGTCAAAGTGTGAACAATGGCATTCAGATCCCAATCCTCATCCTTTTTCTCCTTGATGATCTTAATCCACATGTCTGGTAATGCCATGGCTAATCTATAGTCAAATCCAACACCACCTTGATCTCTAGTGAGACCTAAAGTTGGCATACCAGAGACATCTTCAGCAATACTGATCAACTTAGTCTCTTCTCGCTCACCAATCTTGGCAATCAAATCATTAGCCAACATCAAATAGGTGATAGCCTCGTAATCAACAGCTGAATTAGGATGTAAATATTCGTTATAGTTACCACTGAATGCACCACCTGCACCAACACCATGATGTAGATATAACATACTGGTGACACCATCGAATCTAAACCCATCGAATTTGTAAACATCCAAGTAAAACTTCAAGTTGGACAACAAGAATCTCAACACCTCATATTTCCCATAGTTGAACAATCTTGAATCCCAAAGAGGATGAGAACCTTTCCCGCCAGCATGAAAGTATTGATACTCGGTCCCATCAAAGTTGTTCAATCCATCATCAACATTCTTAGACGCGTGTGAATGGACAACATCCAACAAGACAGTGATTCCTAACGCGTGTGCAGTATCAATCAATTCCTTTAAATCATCAGGGGTACCGAATCTTGAACTGATTGCGAAAAAATTAGTCACTTGATAACCGAATGAGGCATAGTATGCATGTTCCATGATGGCCATCAATTGCAATGTGTTGTAGCCATTATCTTTTAGCCTTGGTAGGATATTCTTGGTGAATTCCTTATATGAGCCAATTTTTGGTTCAGGGGTAGAAATACCGATATGAGCCTCGTAGATTCTTAGACTTTCAGAAGGTTGCGGTCTCTTGTTCTTAAACTCATATGAAGTTGGAGGATCCCAAAATCTAGCATCATATGTCGTGGAGGTAGAACCCTTTTCAGGGGCTGTTGCTCTAAGAGCCCAAGCGGGCAACCTATAAACTCTTTCCCCACTTGGTAAAGTCAACAAGATCTTGATTTTCGAATCATGAGCAATTGACCCCTTTGGCAAAGTGATATGGAAATTACCATACTCATCCTTTGTCAGCTCGTTGGCCTCAGTGTTCCAAGAGTTAAAATCACCAACGAGATGTGCTCTATCTGCCCCAGGAGCCCATTCCTTATACTTAATTTCCCCTGTCTGGTCATCGATATGGAATCCGTAGCTCTTATACCCATCGGCAACGTTCAAGATCCCTCCCTCTGTCTCATCGAACTTCTTCAACCAATCATCGGCAAAAGTACGTCTTTTCAAAAGTTCACCAGCAAACGGAGTCAACCATGGATCAGAATCAACTGCTCCTTTAACACTCAATGGGATCCCATTGTTTTCCTCTGAGTTAGACATGGTTCGGCACTGTATGATACTTTGCAAATGTTGAGTGACTTGAAGTAAATTGAATGCAATCGAATGGAGTGCAATAATTCAACAGATAAGAATATTATGCAGTGTTGTAAAGAATGAGGAGAAAGATGGTGCAACAATAAGTTTCGCACAGGCTTTTTGTTTTGACAGCCAACAAAAGCCGAAGCCAAAAATATTAAAAAAGTTGAAACAAAGCACTCATGCTGGGGGTCGAACCCAGAATCTTCTGATTAGAAGTCAGACGCGTTGCCATTACGCCACACGAGCTTTGGATGTCAGCTTAAATGCACTGTTTGTCGCGACAGATAGTCATGCCTTCTAAATGTGCTAAAAACGGCCTCACCGGGTAGTCACCAGGCATTAAACACGGTCTAACCATTGTAGTTAGTAGCGTATAGGAGTATGCTGTTCGTTTCAATTTAAATAAATTCTAAAATTTGGGCGTTTTCTAATTTCATTTCAAAATTGATAGCATAGCCAGAATCAAGACGAAATTGTTAAAGAAAGCCTAACGAGTATGCTTTACGACTGGTGATGTCTTTTCCTTTTTTTGATCCATTAGACCTCTATTGTATTCTTGACTATTTCATTGATTCTTCATTTGAAACAATAATGAACAACTACAGTATTTAGTTCGGTTCTACAATACAATAAAATAGTACCAAAAGTCTCGGAAAAAAAGCAAAATATATAAAGAAAATAAAGAGTGGAGACCACAAGTAAAATAAAGATAAAGAAGGCTTATAACTTTCTGAACCAAGTAGCTTCCTGCCTGCCAATGTTATAATTCAAGATGAACTATTTGCCAGATCTTCCAGTGAGCTCCCAAGAGATAAATAATTGTAGAGTCAAAGAATAGATCTGCCGGGGGAAAGGTTACGAGAATTGTATGCAGCATCGTACGCATTTCTATTCCAAACAGTCCATCGTTTAACATCATATCAATCGATGTGATTCTACAGTGCCGGAGTTCAGAGTCAGCGACAACAAGAGAAGTCATTATTTCAGGGTCATATATTGTGGTAGATATATCAGAACAAAACAACCAATATCATACATACGTGCTGCACTCACTCAAGATGCTGCCCTTCCATGTTGGATGAAGCACAAAATCACAAACACATATCAATTTCTATCTGCACAACCAAGCCAGTCTGTAACAACTCATGAAACATCACTTTTCCTCTTCTTAGTCTCATTAGCACTCTTGCTTTCATCAGCGACATGCCTCTTCTTCTCCTTCTGAGCATCTGCGGATCCGGAATCGTTTCCATTCAGCGTATGTGCTGCATCTTCAATCTTCACTTCATTGGGATTCACAACCTCGAAATCAGCCACATTGTTATCAATGACTTGAATAGTCCCTCTCTTCTTACCCAGTGGCGGACGACTTAGTGTCGCATTATCACGATTCTGACTGCCTTGTTGTTGGTGATGAGCAATTTGAAGTTGTTGCTGATTTAATTGATGTTCTGGACTTTGTGGGTATTGTGGAGGATATTGTTGTGGAGGATTATTACCATATGGTTGGAGTCTTTGCAGATAACTTCGCTGATCTTGTGGAAGTTGTTGTTGAGTTGGATAGTATGGGTATTGTTGTTGGGATGATGGCTGTTGTTGTTGGTATGCTGAAACCAAATGTGGCTGCTGATACTGTTGCTGATCAATAGATATGCCTCCCATTGAATCAACAGAAGAAGGTTGCTGAGGAACTTTGAAGCCATCAGCAGTGACTTCACCAGCTGGAACTCTCTGATACTCTTCAGGATATGTTAGGTAAGCACCTGAAGGTGAGTTTGCCGAATATTGGTCTTGACTGACATATGATTGAGCCGGCGTGGGTCCAGATGTAACTGAATGTGTGGTGGTCTTTGTACTTTCATCAGCATTATTCTCATTTTCCAAAAAGTCCTGTTCTAAAAATTCATTCAAATCAAAATTGCCCGCGTTATCACCATTCTCGCTAGGAGTTTCATAGTTTGGTTGTGACTGTTGTTGGTGCAACTTCGTTATCAACTCTTCAATATCTTGACCCTGTTGTTCTATTGATTTAGATAGGTCGTGGAATGATTTCGCAGATTTCAAAGGCGGCCTTATACCTGGAGGTGGAGTTGAAATAGAAGATTGTGGCATCGATTGAGTAGGGGATGGTTGTACACCAGGAGGTCCGTTTACTGGGTTTGGATAATTGGAGGATTGTTGGGTAATAGGGAATCCTTGTTGTGGAATGAATGGCGCACCACGCTGCTGTTGTGGATTATCTTGATATTGGTCTTGTCCTGATTCAGGGTATGATCTCAAAGAGGGACTTCTTACTATCTCCTGCACTGGCGATTCTTCTAAATTTAAAGGTGTTGCGGTGTAAGTTGAGTTAGATCCTGAATGCGATCCAGGAAATGATGATGACTGTTGAGAAGAATTTGAAACATGGCGATGTTCTTTTAACATTAAACGAGGCTTGAAATTTCTTAGATCACCCGCCATATCAGTCATATCAGGTGGAAGTTGAGATGAGTTTATTGGTTGGTGATATTGACGAATTTCTTGACCTTGGTTGAATTGCTGATCATCCAACTGTGGTTGGATGTAATTAATGTAATTGTCATCGCCCAATTGCTTCACACGATTTCCGTAAACTGAAGCTAAGAATTGTAAGATCTTTTCGATTTTATCATTCTGCAGCGTACTCTTTTCTCTAGTTTGAAATAGTTCAGACCATAGGAGTTCATTATCTTGTCTAACCCTAGATAATTCTTGAGTTATCTTTAGTTGATTGGACTTCAAAATACCCAATTCATTGATAAGCAAACTGACATCCAGTTTATCCGCACCTTGAGAGCCAGATGATGACCCAGCATTACCAGACTCATCGTTTGGTTTATTTCTAACAATCTTATCCAGCAAATCTGCTCTCCCTTTCTGAAAGTATGGATTCACAAATCCCCAGTTTCCTTCACCCTGCACGAGCAGCGAGCCCGAGCTGACATCCTGGACCTTATGCCATCCATACATATTCAATTGTCTAACAAAACTAGCAAAGTTGGAATGTTTGAAGTACTTAGGTAGGATATTGTTAACAAACTGCTCTCTGTGATGAACAATGAATGAGTCTCCAGAAGGTGACCAGGATATCAAATTACTGTTGTCCGGGTCATTCACCATGGTCCATACCTTAGTAACAAAGGCAGAGCGAGTCTTGGTTGGCTTCTTCGACGACGACACATTTGATTTTGCAAGAACTAGCGATGGGTTAACGTCATTTGCGGAACCATCATCGGCAGCGGTATGAAGCATTGTTGGGGGAATCACAACGTTAGGGGACTCAAGAAGAGGTGTGAGTCTAAGCTGGTCTTCAGTGTTGTGCTTGTATGCCATATCTCCGCAACCCCAGTTATATTGTAGTTGCCAGACAAACTTGCCCTGTTGGAAGGAAGTTGAACTGAGTCGTTTTGATGTCAAAAACAAAAATCTTTCCTGAAAGCCGAGATGACGTAAGCGGCGCGGGCTCCGGGCTCCGGGCTCCAGGCCTAATGCCGATATATAAACATAGATAAAAGACCAGCTGACACCATCGGCTCTAATAGAGAACTTCTCACTGTCCTGCTAGATATCAGAATTGTAGCGGTCGCTGGACCACGGCTCTTAGACTTGATTTAGCACACTTACACTTGATCAGTGATAAATTATAATGTACATGTATAGCGAAAGCCGTCATTGGGAAGAACAATTAGCTTTCATTGAATACCACAGATACTTCAGCAGTTGAGCTTTCTATTTATTTCAGATCTTGGCAAATTTGACCACCTTCCAGTTTGACTTTGTAGTACGAGTCGGCTCATTCTTTATCCAAGTCCAGCCTCCTGGCTGTATTTTTAGCGTTGACGCCTTTGCTCTTGAATAACAACTTAGCGTCACTTTAGAGATGCCATATAAGTTTAAAGCCTCCAACAATGGGCAGTTCTTTACCGTTAGATGTGGCAAGTCACCCCGACTAGTTTTCGCACTGCTTATTTCATAGTTCAACGATTTCAACCTGGGCAGGTCAAAGTCTATGGTGAGCTTTTGATCGTCATACTTTCGCTTCAAGCAAGTATGATGATAATAGAAACGTTCCAAATGTGGAAATCTCCATGGAAGCTTTGAGGAATCAATCCCACATTCTTCAAAGATGTCACCTAGGTGTAATGTCTTCAAAGACAGAAATGTGGCAGCTTCACAAACATAAGGAACCCTTAAATCCCCCATCGTGACCACAGTTATACAAACGTATATTTTCAACATGAGAATAATATTTCCCGATGTCTGAAAGAACATTTCCCGTAGAAACTTGGCCAAAAGAGACTACCAGGTTGTTCAATTTCGGGACTCTTGTAAATTTAGGAAACTCTTTGAATGAACCCTCATTCAGATATATGTGTAAGAATGACAATTTCGCAAGATTAATTCCTAAATCACCAAGCAACTTTTCAAATTGGAAAATGTAGAGCTTCTCCAGATACAATGTCGCTTCATTAAACCTAAAGATGTCTGATGCAGCATCAGAGACACACCAACGTGAACAGTTTTTGAAGTTCAGAACTGACTCCAAGGAAATTTGTTGGAATTCCAGAGACTCTAGATCCTTACGACTTGATTGTGAAGCTTCAAAAAGTTCTAGCTTAGGAGCTTGAATGTTCCTGATCTCATGATGATATCCGTGCGTTTCATGAGCTTTGAGCTCGAACCTATCCAATTCTCGAAAGTCAAGATTCTCTAAGACACAAGGCTCCCCTTTAGTGAACGGACCCAATGAAATTCTAATTCTTTTCAACTTTTCAAATCTGAGGTTCCTCATGCTATGGATATTGAAAAGTGTTGCGGACATCAAGTTCTTGAAGTATGTCACTTTTGGCGCAAGTTCAACCTGGCGATAATTGTGCAAATCAATTGAGCAGGAATCGATATGAAGAGTTGTCAACTTCTCAAAATTCTCATCACTGAATATCTTCATTATATCCACATGAGATGTAAGGATTTGTAACTCTTCCAGCTGAGGTATAAACAGTTTCTGATTATCCAAATCACGGACTAGTTTCGTATTTCTCAATTCCAGCTTTTTGAACTTATTGAGTTTAAGTCTATTGAAGTCAAAATACTTTATCTCACCAGTACTAGGGCCACTATCACCTGTCCGTTGCAAATCGATATACAAGCGATCCTTTGAATAGAAATCCACACTGAAAGGCAATATCACCACTGAATTCTCCATATTCCAGATATAGTCCAAGAAGTGGCCTCTGCAACTGTAGCTCAAAAGAACTATAACATTTCGGAAACTCTTCGGTAGTTTAGAAAGCAGATCTGTAGAAATAAAACTTGAATCGGAAATTTCAATGAGATTAACCTGGTCCTCATTGTCCGTATTGGTCGAAATCATCGATTCCAAATCAACCCGCTTCAAGTCAGTAAACTTAGTAAAAAATTTTCCTCTTTGCCTCTCCATGACAATAATGTTGAAAAAACTACCAACCACATTTCTGAACTCATCAATTGCCAGTAGATTCACCAGTGTATCTAAGTCAGCAAAGTAGGACACTCTCAAAAGTACTTCCATTGGTAGCTTCAACATGGTAGACCTTATAAGTTTGCGGGGTGAGCTTGGCTTTTGATTTATGCCACTTGCAGGGAAAGTACAAAGATCCAGTGAGTTTGAAAGAAAGATTGCCTTTTTCTCTAAAGCTGAGAGCTTTTCAGTGATTCCTTTCGAACCTAGACGTCGGAACAGCACGTCCCGAGCCTTTTTGTGTCACCGCCCGAGACCCTTGCAGCCTGCATATACCAAGGCTGCAGAAGAACGAACAGTCCAATCAAGTTACCGGAATAATGGAGGTAAGAATAGAAGCTCTACAGAAGATGCCTGTGGATCAAATGACCTCAGCCTTATAAATTGAAGAATCTATCCTTTTACTAGAAAAATGCAGAAGTATCTATTTCTATTGTAGATTAATTTGTCTACTAAAAATATACCATTTGTATTCATGGATCAGGCCCTTCAGACAAGAAGATCATTTATTGACATAAGGTCTTAAAAAGAATGATATATAAAAGCTTACAAACCAACCCATTCAATAGACTTCTCCCACAACTTCTTTGCCTTTTCAACATCATACGCATGTGCACCATATCCTGGCCCCCATTTCGCAACCGAAGGTTCCCAAGCTGGAATGATCTGGCAATTATCCAGATACTTCCCACCCTTTCCTTCCAGTGCCGCAGCAGTAGCAGCCCAAATACTTGTAGCAGCACCTTGCTCAGCGTTCTTGAAGGCCTTCATCAGGTACTCGTCGCCCGTAAACCCACTTTGCTCCTCCGACGACAGATGACGCAGTAATTCTGTCTGAACCGCTCCTGGGTGGACACTCCATGCGTGGATTCCTTGGTAACCGTAACGACGCTCTATTTCATTGGCAGTCCACAGATTTGCAGTCTTACTTTGAGCATATGCAGTCATTGGGTCATAGTGACCCTCAAAATTGACATCATCGAAATTAACTTCTCCCAAACGATGAGCGACAGAGCTAAGAACCACAACACGTGAAGGCTTCTGGATGGTGGCAACGCCACGAAGCAACGCTGGTTGAAGAAGGTTGAAAAGGAGGAAGTGGGCCAAATGGTTTGTGCCGAACTGGGTCTCAAATCCATCTTTTGTACGGCCTTCAGGAGGAGTCATCACCCCTGCGTTAAGAATAAGGATGTTCAAGGCCTGGCACTTGGTTAAGAATTCTGCAGCACAGGCTCTAACGCTGTCAAATGATTCGAGGTCCAGCTGAAGGATGTGAACACGGTCACTATCAGCTATATCTCCGAGGGCAGCCCGGGCCTTGCTGATGTTCCTAGCGGTGAGGTAAAGGGTGGCACCAGTAAGGAAGAGAGCTTTGGCACACTCCGTGCCGATACCAGAAGAACAGCCCGTGATAAAGGCAGTATGGCCAGTAAGCTTCCCTTCTAGTTTTTCATCTTTGATAATTTGGATGGCAGTAGGACGGTCATCGCCAGGTCCTTTAGGAGATTCGTGGACAGAAACATAGCGGTCAGTCATGATTTGCAACAGATGATTTATTTTTGAAAGTATCGACGATATAGAATGGAAGATGATAGACGATAAATGAGATGGTTGGGAAGAGGATGCCACTTATAAGTTTTTTATGGAAGCTTGCGACGTTATTGCCTTGTGGAATTAGCGGCTCTTTGGTTTTAGCGGAGGCAGCAACTGCGAAATCAGATGACACATATTCATTCATAAATGAAGTCCAGTCTGTCCATTTGGGTTAAAGCATGAAACAAATGATCCAATTATCATTGTTTAGAGAGAACGTATATATTTGTCGGGACTTTGAACCACGGAATTATGTCTTCGATTTGAAACAATGCATGTCGCATGTTTTGTACTTCGGTCCGAGACTCTGAATCAACTTCTTATTAGAATCAACCTTTTTATGCGTTCATCAACTTAACTTTGGTTGCCAGTCATATCCCTTGGGAACTTGATGCTACAAAATTCAGAGAAATAGGAAAGCAGCTTGCCAGAAATCACCAAATGGCTGTCTAAATTCTTCGATCGGAAAAGTATGATGTTATAAGGAGTATTTCTCCAACAACGCCGTGATTAAACCGATTCAAGAGGTCAGTTCGCTCATAAGTGAAAGTGAAACATCTCGAAATTGTAATTTCGTTTACTGGTTGTCCACTCAGGGCTTTTTTTGCCAATTGTATTGAAGTTCAATCGCCTTCTATTGATTTCAGAAAGTGATGTTACATATTGCTGCAGTATAGTATTTAAGTATCGCAAAACAAAGAAGAATATTAATAGAGTTATTATACTGCAAGCTCTGGAAAAATCTCAGGATTTGATATCATCCCTTAACACGCTTAACGACCTCTCAAAAAGAACCCTCTTTTACAAGCCCTGTGTCTCTTGTTGAGATTCAACTGAGGAGAAACCAACGGTGGCAGCTCGAACATTATCGCAATATGCAATTGTCAACATTGCAGCAGTAAAATGGTTTAGCTTTATATAAATAGCCTACTAGCTGAAATATGAGAACTCTTTACACATCAAACGATCGGCATTTAAAATTGATCTATACACCAAAAAATTAGAACTCAATGGAAAACCGGAGTTGAACACACCTTCTCACATAACGACACATTTCGCATCCCTTCCATAGAGTTCCATCATGGCATCTTCTGTAGTTTCTTTATCATTTAGTCTCTTTTTGATCTTCAATTCTCTAGGAAACTCTTTCTTCATTAGCTCAATTAACTCTTCATCAACATTAGCCTCATCGGCACTCATCACATTAGGATCCCTACAAATGGGACACTTATTCTCATCACGACGTTGTAATTTGATTGTGCATCGCAGGCAAAAGAAGTGAGAGCATTTTAAACGGATTGGTTTGTATGCTAACTGGAAACATATGGGACACAAATAGTCATCGACTTGTGGTACAAGGATTATTATATCCGTTGAGATGATTTGCTCGATAGTATTCGGATTGATTAGTGTAGGGGACGAGGTTATCAAAGACGCCAAGCTTGATGGATTCAACAATGTATTTTTGTTGAACTTTTTCAAGATTTTGGTGATTGCTATTGAGTTCAAATTCTGAAATGATTGAAATTGCAGAATTTGATGGTTTAAATCAATGAACGACTCAAAGTATTTCTTATGTTTCTTGCTCAGAGGGATATGAAGGGTTTGGAAATGGGAAAGGAATTTCGACAGTGTCTGTTTTGTGAAATGTGAATTGAGGTTGAGCTTAAAGTCAATGTATAAGTTGAATATCTCTCTCCATTTATACTTGTCTTTAGAGCTTGTTGTCAGAGTCATCATCAAGACTTTGAATTGTTTGACGGCATCAAGAAGCCTTTGCTCTTCTTCCTCTTGGAAAGTGGACAGCATAAGTGACTGATTGTATAGATTTTGAAAGAATAGGTCATCGGACCTCAGCGACAAAGCGTGTGAATGGTCAGAAGAATCTAGCAGGGACTTATCCAGCTGGTGTTCATGTTGGTGAAACACGTAATGTAGTTGCTCAGACTTCAAAATAAGTGACAAATCCTTGGAGTCAATCTCCTCCACGACCTGTCTGATGTATTTCTTCAGCGCTTTGTACTGGATTGCGCTTTGAATCCATTCTGTGGGGACGTTTTCCTCCTTCAGAGACTGCTCGAATGTCTTTCCAAACTTCATTATAACAATATACTTCTGGTAATATCAGCTGCACAACATGAGAATGAATGAAATAACCACCAAGAGGGACAACAAGCTGAGAGAATGCCCTATCTCCAGTATTTTGGGGAAGTTTGAAAGTGACAAAAACATCGTAAAAAAATAACAAAACTGCACGTGTTCGTAACCAAAGATTATGTCAGTAATTATGTAATACATACTTGGTAAGGCCACGCTTTTCAGCTTTTTAGTAAAAAGACTCAGTTAACAAGATATATGCACTCACTTTATGCTCATTTTGACCATTGTGTGTTGCGTTTGGTGCTGTATTTTGAGTCAAGTGTTGGTATTTGGTATTATGGAAGATAACAGGGAGAAGTACGACCGTCAAATCCGTCTGTGGGCTTCTTCGGGCCAGGAATTGATTGGATCAAGCAGGGTATTGGTCATTGGAGTCTCGCTGTCACAGTCCGAGTTGCTCAAGAATCTGATATTGGCTGGGATTGGCTCATTTACACTGTTGGCACCTCATTCAAATGTTGGTGTTAGTGATATAGAGGGAAATTTCTATCTTGAGGATGAAGATCTGGGCAGGCCATTGGCTGAATCACTGGCTTTGAGACTGTGCGAGTTGAACAGTGATGTGACACATGAGGTTATCAACATTGAGAGTTTTCAACTGCAGGACTTTTTGAAGCTGAAATCAAAGGAGTTTGATCTTATTGTTAGTGACAGTCCATTCGAGTTCTCACTGAGTGCTGAAGATCCACCAGTTTTGGAGCTACGGACTCTGAGTTACTACTCACTGATCCACCTGAGATTTAACGAACTATCCACAATTGATTCTCATCGCTCTGTTGTTCCAGATTTGAAGATATTGAGGCCATGGCCTCAGTTGAAGGCGTATTTTAATTCGTTTGACCTGGAGAAATTGGATACTGATGAGTTATCTAATGTACCATATCCTGTCATCCTATATCAATTAGCTAGGCGGTGGAACGATGAAAAGGGCAAACTACCAGAATCTAAAGAAATGGCTGATTTCAAGAAGCAAATAAGGAAGCTTTGCCCTAGTGAACAGTTGACAAACTTAGAGGAGGCAGTGAGGAACGCACATATGGTTGGCTTGAAAAAAGAAGGAAATGGTGCGGTTGATTCTTTCTTTGAAAAGCTTGACAGTGTTAAAATAAAGAGCTTGAAGAACTGTAGAGGCAGTCTTAATGATAAGTTTTGGTTACTGGTATACACATTACATGAATACTCAGCTGAACTTGGCGAGTTACCAACTTGTGGAGATCTTCCAGACATGGATTCAGATACCTTAAATTACTTATCACTGAAGGAAATATACCAGGAGAAGTTCCGTGATGACTTGGACCATTTTAATGAACTCCTGCAAGCTGCCCAATCTGAATTAGAAATCAGTTTCGATATTGAAGAGGAAATGGTTACCAAGTTTGTGAAGAATTGTCGAATTTTGCACCACTCCACGTCAGACAACTTGCCACTATCTCTGTCTTCTATCGGAAACCCAACAGAAAGCAAGTTCAAGCTTATAGCATATGCATTCACACTACTGCAGTCCCTGTCGGTACCACTTACATTAGCTAGCTTTGAGCAGGTCCTTGAACTGAGCGAATTGAAAGAGCATGAACCATTTCAATCAATTCTTTATGAAATGCTGAGGGGCGAAGGACGCGAAATGATAAACATTGCCTCTATTACAGGTGGTGTTGCAGCTCAAGAGGCACTAAAGCTCTTGATGAGACAGTATGTTACTCTGGAAGGAACTTGGGTTTTTGACGGTATTAGCTGCGAGAGTGGGAAACTTTGAAAAGGTGGTTGCTGTCGCCTGCATGCTTTGCTAGATGTATAGTTTGTATCACACTCTAATGCAATGCTATCCTAATGCGGTGAGGAGATAGTAGAGACTGACTGCCCATGGACGCGTATATGGGCATGTGATGACTAAGCCCCGTATCAAGGCACCTTCAGAAGAAGTAACCCACTATTTACTTACTACTCTTTACTTCTTTCCTGACACTATTGTCAGTATTGCTCAGTCATACACCGTTACTATATTCCTACACACAAACAGGGATCGTACACCGCCTCTCATCAAGCCCCAACCACAGCATATCAAATCACATCATGAAAAAGGTCGGTATATCGCACTTCGACACCAGCACAACGCAGACCACATCATACACGACACTCTCGAGCAATCTAAGCGCACTGCGATCGACACAACTTCAAACACAACTGAACCTATTCAAAGAGATCCTGATATCTTCGTCTGATGAATTGATGCAATCTCCAGCACATCGTGCGAAATTTCTTGCCCTGTGCTCAAAAGTCGGGATCAACCCATTGGGGCTATATGACAAGAAGCAAGACTTCAAAGAGTTCTACAACTTGCTATGTCTCAAATTGATCGAGTTCTGGAATGAGATGCGTGGATTGAATGGCGGGCTGGTGTCGCTTGCTGCCTTTGAAAGGAAGTATTGCCGTGCTGAATCAGATGAGAATACTGGGCTGGTAGGGAACGGGAAAGGTGTTATATTAACAGAAGAAGAGGACTGGGACGTTGTGTTGAAATTGCTAAAGGTGCTGAATCCAGGCGTTGTGCTGCTCGAGCTGGGAGATGATGGAGGCAAATTTGTCAGTTTTGATGACCAAGGATTGGTCTCTTCAGGTGAGGAGAATCAGATATTAGGAGAGATAATGACGAACGGTTGTGTTTCGGAAAATGAGGTGCTTCAGCGGTTTAGCGAGGGTACTGAGCTGGGAGAGTTTAGAGTTAAAGAGGTGTTGGGTGGACTGGTTATGAAGGGGTACGTTTGGATTGATGTATTTGAAGGTGTCACCACATATTGGGACCCTTCGTTGATGGGCCTTTGATGCGGCCATTAGTTTCAACAAATCTTGATTCTACAGCATATCACATATAATAGCAGCAAGATTTGGGAAAGCTATACGAATCTAAATCTTTTGTTTTTTGACAACACGGTCGTCATCTAATCCACGATCAGCATGCAGATTTAATGAATGGATGATTCTTAGATAATCACTTTTGATGTTTTCATAAGCGACTTGTAGTTTATCATTTCTTACGCTCTTTTCAAATTCCAACAGCCCTTCTTTGTTCTTATCGAACAATCTCTTCTTGATCAACAGTCTAGCAATTTTCAAGTTCTTCTCATCGTAAATAAAACCCAGCTCAACAATTTTCTTAAACTGCTGTAATTCAATCTTGTACTCTTTTGCATTCTTTTGAAACCATAGAGAATCAAACTTGCTCAAATCCAAAGGCAATTTATTGATAAATCCCAGTTTGTACAAACGTTCAAAATCGGATCGGTATCTCAAGTCATCAAATTTTTCATTTGGATCCTCCACTGTGACTTCACGAACCAACTCATCCTTATTCCAGTATTCAATAAGGGAGTCATATAGTTTTGAACCGTGTCTATGTGACTGGTAGGGAGGGAACACAACGAATTGTGAAATCTTCTTTCTGTGAGGATACCCTTTAGTGTAGTCCCACTGATCAAACTCTTCAGACGACGTGAAGTTGAAATAGGTATAAGTCGTAGCAAACCCAACAATTTCAGTTGTCTCTGAGTTGGTAATTAGGAATAAGTCCCATAGCGGATCTGATGAATCAATATATGAACCTGCTTCAATAAACAGAGGGACGAATATCTGTAGACGTTTCAGCAATCTGACAGAATGTTCATTATCGAGTTTCAATTTATGGATGTTGAATGACTGGTCATTTGTAGCATACGTCGTTATCAGTTCACCTTTCGATAGTGGCAGCGAAGTCGCGATTGATTCTCTCTCCTGTTTCACTAACGTCTCCCATTTCGCCTCATCATCAAGAACCGTCTCTTCAGGAAGCCACTCCAGCAACTTCTCCTGGATATCGACCTTTACATCCGCGCTGTCAATCTTACCAGCATATGCAATTCTCAGAAAGGGTAAGAACGTCACCGAATCAAACTTCAACAAGATTTGCAAGTCCTTGTATCCAAATATTTGTTCAGCTTCGCCAAATATCGGATATGTAAACGTTGGATGGAACGAAAAGGTGCCTCTTGAGTCGTCGATCGCGACTGTGAGCGCCTCATTCGACGAGGAGGTATACGTGTCTGGATTGTACGACATATTCAACAAAGCGGCGGCGGCGCAATAGGGTATCTGTCCGTCCAATTGACTGTCAATACACAGAATTGTTCAATTTTGAAGCGCGTTCGTCTTTATTTTTTCGTGATGTTTTTTCGCTTAATCAGCATTGTTCTCTAGTTGACGCTGTGCTCGGTGATGTTGCAATAACTGGGAATACTTGTATGTGACCCATCTCGGTGACACATACAAAAGTGGCTATAACCCCCTGGTTTGGTATATCTAGCGCTTTTCCCAAGTTCTGCAGGAAGATCCTGAAATCAGGCTTTAGTTGCGTTCTCTTTAGAGAAATAGTACACAAAACCTGAGAATATATTCTATTTTTCGAAATCGCTGCGATTCTGGACTGTATAATTTGACAAGACCCTTCCTTAGTCACATCCCTTCCTCGGAAGTCTCAATCAAACTCATTCTGTAAATCCCCTACATCGTCAAGAAACAAGAAACTACTATCGATCTTACATACTTTCTTATCGCATATATAATCATTAATTAGATGAAAAAGAACTCTAGCATTTAAAGAAACTAATCATATACTAAAGTAAATATATAAAATTAAGGGGAGAAAAAACAAACCTCTATAAACAAGAACCTCCTTTTCTCGGCTCCCAAAAGACAAAGATGGAGAAACAAACACAAAAAGAATTATGACAAACAAAATCTAGAATCAATTTATTAAATCTCTTTAGAATTCATCATCTGATGAAACGTAAGCATCACCTAACTCCTTCTTCTTTTTCATTCTTTCCTTCTTCTTCTTTCTCAATTCCGCAGAAGATAATTTGGTCTTCTTCTTAGCAGAGGCAATCTTGTTACCCATAGCATCGAATTTGTCACCTTCATCTTCCTTCTTTTCAATTCTTGGACCAGCACCTTGACCAGCAACCCAGTTATGACCAGATGGAGTCATTCTACCGTCCAAGACAGCCCAGACTTCTTCAGTCAAATCTTTAGTGAATTCAGCAGAATGGGTAATGATAATAACACCACCAGCGAAAGCTTTCAAAGCTTTAGATAAAGCACCTAAGGAATCACGATCCAAATAATTGGTTGGTTCATCTAAAACGATCAAATGAGGTCTTTGCCATGTACAAGCAGCCAAGACTAATTTAACTTTTTGACCACCGGACAAACCTCTAATTCTGGAGTGAGAAACTAATTCAGTTTCTAGACCCAACATAGCACAATGTTGTTCAATTTCCTTTCTGGTTAATGGACGGAATTGACCAGAGGCTAAAGCTTCTTTCATATCAACTTCAGCAACTAATTTGGAATGAGATTCAACCAATTCACCTCTTGGTAACCAAGCGTTATCAACAGACATCATTGGAACCCATCTTTCATTCTTCATACCAATGTTTTCACCTAATAAGAAAGAACATTCATATTCGTAAGTGTTTTTGAATTTTCTTCTGGAGTGAACACCAGCAATTCTTCTTGGGGTACCTTCAATCTTGAAGATTTTGTTCATGGCTTGTTCATCATCTTCGTTGATTTGTCTTGAAGCTCTGTCCATGGTTTCTCTATCTTCACCAGTTTGGAATCTCCATTGGATATATTCAGATGGAGTCTTGTCTAAATGAGAATCAATATGAGCAAAAGCATGTTGTTTAATGTAAGCAATACGACAATTTTCATGAACGTAAACTTCACCTTCAGTTGGCAATAATTCACCAGTCAACACGTTAATCAAAGTAGATTTACCAGCACCATTTGGACCAATGACAGCAATTCTTGATGACAAAGAACATTGGAAATTAATGTCTTGGATTTGTGGTTTAGCGGTACCTTCATATTGGAAAGTCATGTTAGAAACTTTAACAATAGCTTTTTGTTTGGTTTTAACACCTTCCAAGAAACCTGGTTCTGGGAAAGAGAATTCTAAATCAGAAGCACCTAATTCGTGGTATGATTTAGCAGATGGAACTCTCTTAACAAATTCAGATAAGTTACCTTTGTATTTTCTCAATTTGAAACCTTCGTAATGGATAATGTATTGGACAACGTTATCCAAGAAACCAGAGTCATGGGAAACAATGATGGAAGTAATTCCACAAGTGTTCAAGTAGTTGACTAACCAAGCAACGTTAACGGTATCCAAATGGTTAGTTGGCTCATCCAACAATAAGATATCAGCGTTTTTCAAAACGGCTCTTGCTAAAGCAAGTTTCATTTTCCAACCACCAGATAAGGAGTGGATAGACATAGCAATCATTTCATCAGAGAAACCGAATTCTTGTAATTTAACAGTGATTTCTTCTCTAGTACCCAAGTTACCTTCGTTGTAAACGAAGTCAACAACTGAGGTATCAGCTTCAGTACCATCAATGTCATGTTCAACGTAGACGGTTTTACATTCTTCTTGGGTTGGGAAACCATCAACTTGACCGTTAGCAATAGCTCTCATCAAGGTAGATTTACCAGCACCATTTGGACCACATAAACCATATCTTCTAGCACGTTTCAATCTTAATTGAGTTTTGTTCAACAAGATTTTAGCACCGTAAGCCAATGAGAATTCACAGTTACATAGATCTTCACCTTCATCTTCTTCATCTTCGAATTTTGGTGGTTCTGGAATGTTGTCAATGGCACGTTTTCTCCATTCATCAATGTCAGCTTTAGCTTCTTTTTCATGCAAGAAAACAGTCAAGTAGTTGGTCAAATGTTCGTACCAAGCAGCTTGGTCAATGATTCTTTCATCAATCAAGTCACCAGCAATAGAAGAGGCGTAGTTCAAGACAACGACAAATCTGTCAGCAACTTCGATTTTGTTTTCAGCCAAGATGTTTTTCAATTCTTTCTTGGTAACGGAAATATCACCAGCGTTGGAGACTTCTGGAATGGAGTCATCATCTGGGATAGCACCAACTCTCTTCAAGGTGTTAACGGCTCTTAAGGTAACATCACGAGCTTCTGGATCAGCAATGGTGACGTAGTTAGCTTTCAAAGCTGGGTATAAACTGGACAAGAAAGGAGCAATAACTTGTGGATCATCGACCAATTTACACATGTTGTCAATGATAACAGCAGCTTTACGTTTGATAGCAGTATCACGTTCAACTAAACCTCTGGACAACAATGGAACCATGATGGATAGAGTAGCAGTGGTAACTTCTGAAACGAAAGTAGTGGCACCTAAAGTGTGGACGGTTTCTGGAACTTCAGTTGGTCTAGCAATACATTCAATCAATTTTGGAATAAACTGTTCGATATCCTTGTTGTGAACGGTTTTGGTGGCGGTACCAATGGTGGCGGTAGCAGCCTTCTTGACATCAACTTTAGTATCCCACATAGCTTCAGATAAGACTGGAATTAATTCAGGCATTCTTAAAGCGACTTGAGCTTCAGCGTGGTCAACTAATTCAGAGATAGCAGCCAAGACGGCAACTTTTTCTTGCCATTTGTTGGTTTCAGACAAGGCTTTAACCAAGTGAGGCAACAAAGATTTGACAGCGTGAGGGTTGATGGATCTAGAAATGGCAATCAAAGCTTTAGCGGCCAATTCTCTAGTTTCAGTGTCCTTGTCACCAGCTTTAGCGGAGACGGCTGGGACCAATTCGACAATGTATGGTTCAACTGATGGGGATAAACCAGTTTCAGATGCAATGTGAGCAACGGCTTCCAAAGCGTTTGGAGAAGCTTTTTTGTCATTGACAGCTTTGGCCAATTCAGCAAAGAATTGTTCTGGAACATCGTGTTCGATGATGGAACCGTTCAAGAATGAGGCAACGTTAGCGGCAGCGACATCTCTCTCAGTTGCAGAGGCAACAGACAACTTGGTGAACAATTCATCCAAAACTTGGACGGAGGAGTCAGCCATTTTTAGGAAGATTTGTGTTGTTGGGTTCTGAAAAGGAAGAGAGGAAAAAAGAGAGGAAGAAAAATTTTTTTTATATGAGAAAGTCGGCCAGTGAAAAAAAAGAAACTGTAAGAAGAAAAGTTTTTTTTTAGAGATTTCTTTTTTCGCGATGAGCATTACCCGGCGCCGGAGGATACGCGAATATTGCCTGATGCGGCCAGCCCCTGATTCCGTGAGTCTTGATTGGCTGGGTCCTTTTTGTCCTTTTTTTTTTAAATCTTTTCTTTTTCGCTGTGCGCTGTTTCTGGTGTGTGGGTGTAGTTGGTTCTGGCACTTGCCACGTGAGAGATGAGTGATGACTGATAGCTTAGTCATCTGCTGCGGGTTTGGGTGAAAGGTCAAAGATCAAAAGAAATTAGCCGCTGAATAAAGAAAGAGAGAGAGCACATACACGATATACGAGTTCTAATACGCACCGGATTGATAATACAACCCAATGGCTCCTCCTTTATTCGCCTCACTGGCCCTTGTGCTCCTAGGGCACGCCGCCTACTCCTCCTATGAATTCGCACACCACGCAAAGCTGACACAGAAGGAATTGCCCTTCCCGCATGACATCTACCTCGAGGTGGGAGTTGTCATTGGCCTGTTCCTGATACACACACTGCTCGTCTACCCAAAGACACAGCACAAGGCGAAGATATCCCTTGTTGATTCCGGCAGACTAATCAAGCCCAGCACGACGCTGCACAGCATCACAATGAACACGGCCCTCGTGGAAGACGAGATCAGAAAGGCCTCTGGTTTCTACGGCGTTGAGAACCGTGTGAATTACACCGACTGGTTTTCAAAGCGAGCAGAGTTTGACCAGTGGCGTGCAGAGGAGCAGTCTAAATCTGACTCAAAGCAATAGACACAACACAATACATGTTTAGTTCAGTACTGGTTTACTTTCTAACAAACAACATCTCTGTATCTGCTGTAGGGTAACCGCGATGCGGGCCGCCCTATAAAAGACAAATGTTTCGCTCTTTCTGCAAACCGCTCTTTCTTTGACCACATCATGGACACTGCTCTCTGTTAATTGGCACGTTCTGTGCCGGTTCGAATGACTGCCCTCTCCTGCTGTTGCAAAACACCAGGTAGCCTCTGTGGGCAGTCGTTTGCTCCCCAAAGTAGAGATCCTATATTGAATTGCCCTTTTAATCGCTCATCTATTGCCGTTGCAAGCATTCCTATAATAACGTGAGTTTCATACTGGGATGACATTTATATTGCCGTATATCCATTGCATTACTGTAGACCTGTGTGTATTGGAGACAATTATCGATACCACCCGCCATCAATAATTGACCAGTAGTCTCCTACCATCTCTTCACTATCAAATTCGCATCGGAAAATTTTTCAGTTTTACAGCCGCCCAGTACGGTTTTTTTTTTTTTTTTTTTCTTTGCTTCGAACGCTCGAAAAGATTGAGACAGAACTTAGACTCTGTATTCAACAATAGTAGGTCCTCACCGTCACAGTGTTGCTGCTATTTCTCTGAACCGACGCTTCATCACCGAGATCCACCCTTCCTCCCAGCTCGGTGACCAGCTACCATGACCCCTGTCCAACCTGTCGATGCGAAGACCTTCGTCGACCACGAGCTGTCCATCAACTTGGACTCCACTGAAGCCTTCGAAGGACCTGAAAAATTATTAGAAATTTGGTTCTACGAACATCAAGACTCTATTCCTGACCAATCTAAGACTCTGAGAAAGGGAATCACTTATGATGAATGGTCTGATATCTTAGACCTTGTCAACTGTAAGATCCTATCCATCAAATCATCTCAAAAAGTTGATGCTTTCCTTTTAAGTGAATCTTCATTGTTCGTATACGATCATAAATTAATCCTAAAAACATGTGGTACCACAACAACTTTGCTTTGCCTCGATGCATTATTCAGATTAGTCAACTCAAGACTTGGCTGGAACTTCATCATCAACGATAAGTGTATTCAGCCATTCAGAGTCTTCTATTCTAGAAGATCATTCATGTTTCCACAAAAGCAAAAATCTGTTCATAAAAATTGGAACGATGAAGTCGATTACTTGAATCAGTTTTTCACCAACGGATCACATTATATGATTGGCAGAATTGATAACTCACATTGGCATCTATATACCACATTGACAGAATCGGCATCATTAACTCCATCACCATCGTCGTCTTCATCAAACATCCAGTCTGATGAAACTTTTGAAATTCTAATGACTGATCTATCATTGTCTAAGGCTGAACTTTTCCATACTTCAAGAAAACCAGGTTTTGAAATCGATGGAAGTCAAGATTTAGGTCATTTCTTGGGAAACTCCACCTCAAATAACACTGGTTTAAACAACTTGTATGAACAAGACAATGACTCTTCAATCCATGATGCATTCCAATTCACACCTTGTGGTTATTCTTCAAACACTATTTTGAATGGAGAAAGTTACTATACTTTGCATGTGACTCCGGAAAAGGATTGGAGTTATGCCTCTTTTGAATCTAATGTCAACTCTTTGGATTTCAATTTACACAATTTGGAGATCTTGAACAAGGTTATTAATGTTTTCAAACCAGGGAAGTTCCAGTTGAATTTCTTTACGAACAAATTCGAGCAGAAGAACTATTTGAATTTGATGAACTTGTCAAGTTTTGGAAAGTATAAGAAAATCGATAAGATCGTTTATGATTTGCATGATTATCAACTTTTATACATCAGTTTTCAACTGAATGAAGACGAGTTGATCAATGATTTGCAAATATGAGTGAATTCAAGGAGTGGGGAGAAAAACGTTAGTGTGTATGTTGTTGTTGTTGTCTGTCTTTTCGTCTTTTTGTACATATGAGGAATGATTTTTTATTAAAGAGTGAAGAATGAATTTAAATCATAGAAAGAAATAAAATAAAAAGTATGAGGTACTTTTTCTTTTTTTTTTCGATAATAATGATTTAGAAATTTTTTGGTTTTTTGGGAGGAAACTATTGATTATATTTCATTATAAAGTTTTTTTTTATGTTTTTGGTTACAAATTAACATAAATCTGATTTTATAAATCTAGTTAAATATATTATTAAAATTAAGTGGGCTTGTATATATCTCGGTGCGGAGTCATTGTTACTTTGCTGTTCCGTATAAACACGAAATGCTAATCCTGTATCATTGGGAATTGGCACCAGTAATGGAGAGGATTGATGACCAGATTACTATAATCTGACATGGTCCGGTATCTCTTCGTTTAATATTCGTCTTTGCCCCTTTGCAAATGAAAGGGTTTCTTTATCGTTGTTAGATATGTGTTCATGTTTTGTGTGATGCCAAAAGCATAAAGCCATTGTGCTACATGTGTAGATGCCTTCTGCTTCCTAATGATCCCTTAAAGAATTATTCTTAAGAAGAAGTACTCTGATGGGAATTTAGTGAGATATTACTCAACCTCATTGAAATACTTTCAATTGAAGTTGCTGGATGCGACTGATGTATTCTTCAACAGAAACAAAAGGCCATCGTTAATCATCTATATCAGCAATCAACTACTACGGCTCCGCTGCTCAATATCTATGTCAAACTCTTCTACATAAATCAAAAAGAAAAGGTAAATCAACATAAGGTTCCTAATATTCAACAAACGCATAATAAAGCACCACTAAATAACCAGCTTTTAATGATTACCAGCACCTTTACTGACAAGATCCAAGACGGTCTCGTAGGCAACTTCATCGAAATCAGTACCTTGAATATCAGCAGCAACACCGTTGAATGATCTTCTTAGAGCGTCTTTAGAAGAGGCGTAAATCATCTTGGATTTGATTGGAGCGGTATCTGGAATCCAAGTAAAGAAGACAATCTTAGATCTCTTACCAGCGTCCGGTAATTCGAATTCAAAATCGTATACGGCGTAAAGTGCTTCAGTTTCACTCAATTTTGATAAAAAGTCATCATAGTCTGTAGAAGATGATTTTTCCTTGACGACAATTTCAGTCTTTGAAGGGTTCAATTCGAAAAGGATGAACTTGGATTTCTTACCTAGTTTCAATTCATTGAAGGCATTGATGGATTCGTCAGCGACAACGACACCTGATCTGGACTAATTGGTATTCGGTTAGTAATTATTCGTGTCAGAACGAGAGGAATTGAGGCGTGTATGTTTGTTATCGGATTTTACAGGGGTGTGGTGCCATCAGCAACAGCGACAGCAACAGCGCAGAGCAAAGTACAGACAGCAATTATCCACAATGCGCCATGTCCATCAATGTCAATCGCATCCCCGCAAGCGCATCCCGAACCGCAACACCTCAAGCATATCAAACTCACCATTTTGTGCAATGATTTCTATATTTACACTCTTCAAAAGTATCGACAAAACAAACGAAAAAGACACTCGACTTTTTCAAGCCGACGTCAGGGTGTCTGCAGCGCTCACAACCGCTTCCTGATTCGGACAGAGCTATTATAAGTGTTTACTTTTCATCTCGTTGATGCCTCTTTCTCTGTCTCTCTCTTCCGATTCACCGTTTGATTGAGCTGGAAAGGTCACAGGATGGATACACTTCTCAGCAGACTCACAGATATTGAGGCTGTGCTTGATGCAGACCCGGATTCTACTACAGGGAGCAGGCAGACCGTGTTCAAGTCGCTGCAAACGCTGCAGTCGCTGATAGATGGACATATAGAGTCCAACCCTGGGCTCACGAAACTCCTAACTGGATTGGACAAAAGCTCACTCAAGTACGCAACATCTAATGACGAGGATACAGGTGAGGATGCTGTGGAGTATAGGAGGAATCTTATCCTTGCAGAAACGGATAAAATCACGCAGATAATTCAAAGCCTGAGTAAGATCAAGTCATTGGAGAAGCATTACCAGATACCAGTGATAGACATTGACAAGGAGAAATACATCACCGAAGTGAACAATCTACAACTGCGGTATAACTATCTTTTGATCAGAAGTATCAATCTATTACAAAACTACCTGAACTTGAACGAAAATATGAATAACAGGGTTAGATACAACAAATAATGAAACTAATGGCACGCATTCTAATAATATCCATGTATCAATCATAACAGTTTTTTAAACTCGTTGATCTTAGAATCAGCATCATCTATCTCCTCTAGCCCTTCAGCTGTTGGCTCAGACTGGTTGTACAACTCGATAAAATTGACTATGAACCTTTTAAGAATCAACTTGGAAACCCCATCAACATATTTCTCTAGTTTTTGAATCTTCGCATGAACCTGGTTCTCAGTCAATGAAGCCTCATCTCTGATGGCCGAGGCGATATTCTCCCTCACATCAACTAAAAGGTACTCCCTGAACTTCTCTTGGAACAGCTCCACATCCACCTCGCCTTCTTCACCTGTAGCTAGTTCTGGATTCTGTTCAAGGAACTTCATTGGTTTCAATCTAGCTACCCAAGCATCTGGATCACTGTATGCCTTGAAGCTCAACACGCTCTGGACAACGGTATGTGGCTCTCTGTACACTTCATCCACAGTGATCAAATGACGACGAACAGCACTTCCTGGGTTTAAAATTATAGTCGATCCAGATATCTTAACAGCAGCTCTGTTAATCACATCCAGGACATTAACAATAGAGAACTGTGGTGGCGATTTGAATTTGAATTTGATAGTGTATGGTGCAGGAAGTTGCTTCACGCTGTGTAGTTGGGTGATTAGCGTAGGAATGTTGTCAAAGATCCCCTCTGTTAGAGATTTGGCAGAAACACTGTAACTCAGTGGTATTATAGGATAACGGATGTAATTTTGCCATTTGTTAAGCTCCTGCTCCGATGAAGGTGGCTCTGTCTCTGGGATGATAGTTGAAACGTCTTTGAGGTTCAAAGTCTCCAGATAATAGCCACTGAATTCAGGAAAATGATAACGCAGCTGATCGTGCAACAATCTCAAGATGACATTAATTAGTAGTGGGTTAGGTACCCTCTCTGAACTCTCTTCAACTGCCCGTAATAAATTATCTGTTGTGACATATTCTAGCAGGGAAACAGAAAAATCACCAAGCTGAATCTTGTCCTGACACAGCCTGTGAAACTGTCTCAACAAGGTATAGTCATGAAAGTTTCCATCCTCCTCGATCAACAACTCATTAAGATTCCATACAAATTTGGTAGCATTCAAATCATAACGGGATCTGACTATCTCAAACACGCCAGTCAACATATTCAATGTGTTCTCTCTATCAGTGAATAGGAAGTTCGAAGTAGTGTCATTCTCAAGGATGACACTTCTCAAAATGTCACTATTTATCACCACATCACTCTGAGATAGGATCTGTCTCTCGTACGTCTTCTTGAAATCAATACACTTCGCGACATATGTATTAGGGATCGCAACCAATGGTGTAAAGGATCCTCTGTTCGTCCATACCCCAATAGGTGCATCCGGGGTCGTGCCCAAGTTAGGAAACTTATCACGATTCAGAACTTCCTTGTTGTTAACAGTGACAGTTAATTCAGTATCATTAAGGGATCGCTTATGGACAATGAATGGCACGACTTCGAAAAAGCTTGGTTTCACTTTGAGTTCTTTTGCTAGCAGTGAAGATAATTCCGAATATTTGTAGAGTTTCCCCTGATGGAAGACTAATCCTGGAGTTATTTCCTTTCTAACTGGAATGTATTTTTGATGAGATAGGATATGGGTTGGGATCAAAGCAACCAAGTCTAGGTTTTCAGCTTCTTCAATTTCATGGAATTTCAAATCTTTCCCATCAATGAAAGGGTTCGGTATTGTGTCTAGTTCCAATAATATTGACAAATCTGGGTGGTTTGCAGGAATCCCAATACCTTGAGTCTTAACGATAAGACTGATTGAAGGTATCTGTAGATGATACTCCTTTTTGCCAGCTTTGAATGGAATTCTGAAGGTTTGGTGGTTAGGAACCTCAAGAAATTTAGGACCATCCCTATCGCTTCTATGTTCGCTCGTCTCTGATAGGTATACTTGGGTAGGGATCTTCTTGAGGTTTTCCTCGCCCGACAGAGATTCTAGATACTTTGCACTTTGCTGTGTTGAGTTCATGTATATCCCATAATACAACCCATTGTTTAACAACCTTCTGAAATTTGGATTGATACTCGATTCATTCAACTCTGTATTGTTCGTCACTAGTTTAAACTTAACATTCCTTAACTGTGTATCTAGCTCCACCAATTCTTTCACTTCTTTCATGTTAAACGCTTTGATCCCCTTATCTACAAAAACTATCTGGTCGTTTTGGGAGGATGTAGGTCGCTGGTCATCTGGCGTCTCCGATTCTTTGGCTTTCAGCAACATGGCTTCCTTAGATACCTCATTGTAAGATTTGTGTAATGAGGTGTCAAATGCATTCTGCAGGGCTCGCAGCTTTTGAAACGTTAGCTTTCTTGCAGAAGCAATATGATTACCACATTGCAACAGCGTGGACATTGCTCAGTACCCAGTTTCTGGTGTCAATTTGATCGATATATTATCAAAGAGCTTCAACACAAATGTTAGTGATTCGAAACTTCCGAGAAATTTTCAACTCATCGCATCACCAACAATAGACACATTCCAAGAACATTTACTACAAAACTCTCCCCATAACTCCACTATGCTTGCCACGTTTAGTCGGCTAGTGGTACCCGTACCCACGATATCCAAGATCAGGGTTCCGCTACCCATAAAACATTATGCCAGACTGTCCACGAAGTCTATAAGCGTCACTAACCGCATCCCAGCCGGTCTCACTCAACTCCAGCCGAAACCAACAGATACTATAATAGTCGCCATGTCATCTGGTGTGGACTCATCGGTCGCTGCGCACCTATATGCGTCAATGTACCCTAAAGTGAAGGGAATCTTCATGAGAAACTGGAACCAGTTGGATTCAGAGAAATGTCTTGAGGAAGACATGAAAGATTTCGAGAAGGTGGTTGATCAGTTGAAGATTGAGGACTATGAGATAGTTGACTTTGAGAAGGAGTATTGGCTTGATGTATTTGAGCCAATGATTTCTGATTATAAGAGAGGCGTTACACCGAACCCTGATATAAACTGTAACAGGTATGTCAAGTTTGGGAAACTTGTTGAGTATTTGACGGAAAAGTACGGTGATGGGGATGATTGGTGGTTGGTGACTGGTCATTATTCCAGGATCTTGAAGGACGAAGAGACAGGGGAGATGAAGTTGCTGAAAGCGTATCATATCGAGAAAGATCAAAGTTATTACCTGTCGCAGATAGACCCCAAAGTTTTGAAAAGATTGCTGTTACCGATTGGACACTACTTAAAGCCGGAGGTTAGAGACATTGCGAAGTCGTTGGATTTGGTCGTCGCCTCTAAACCAGATTCAACAGGGCTATGCTTTGTGAATCCAACGCAGGGGTCCTTTAATGATTTCTTGAGAAACTTCATTGATGAGACTCCCGGAGAGGTCATCACTGAAGATGGTAAAGTATGGGGCAAGCACGATGGGCTCTGGACGTATACTATTGGACAAAAATCACGGATCTCCATGCCACAAGGTGATCCAGCTTATAAAGGAGTGTGGTTTGTCAGTGAGAAGAACTTCCAGACCAATGAGATCACGATCGTACGTGGAGTCAACAACGAAAGACTGTTCAAGAAGTTGGTTTACGTGGATGGGTTTAAACTACTGGCAGATGTTTCGATTGATTTGTTGCCAATAGAAGAGTTGACAGTGCAGTACAGATCCTTACAGAAGCCCATTGCACTAAGCGAGATCGTGAGTAATGGCGAGAAATGTATAGTCAGGCTTAAGGACAAGCAGCGTGCGATTGCAGTCGGGCAATACCTTGCTGTCTATCATGGGGAAAGATGTCTAGGGTCTGGAGTGATCAGTGGGGCAGAGTAGATGCATGCATGTATATAGTTAATGAATGGAATGGACATAGAGATAAACGATGCGCTCTCTGCGGCTCGAACTAGGAACTTGCGCTCCACTGTGGCGTGCCTCCCGCTGACTACGCCGGTCAGTTGACTGGCGCCACGCCGATTTGCACAAGTGCACGTGATCTCTGCTCCATCGCACATAAAGTGAGGCATCGCTCGCTCATCGCTTGACAGGATAAGCCTAAGGGCCTCACTTAATGGTTACTAATCGTGGGTACCACAGTCCTTGATTACAGCAGGTAGAGGACTGTGTCGATATATAACAGTGCAAGATTTGTTGCAGAATTTTCTCTCTTCTCCTATTCTTCCCCATCAACAAGGACCTTATCTGCTTATCAATCGGATCTCACAGACTGTGTTATATAAGACGATAGCAGTTCCACAGTCTTGATTAGAATATCAAAAGATCAAAAAGATAGAGCCAGGAATCAACCCCATGCTCAAGAAGGAGACAACAACAGTAACGGTCCAGAGCCGAGCAAACTCTGACGCCTCGGAGACAGACTCGCTCATGAACGCGCGTGCCCACACATACGAAACCCTTCAGATCCATGTGGAGGACCACCCAGTTGGGCGCCATCTCGGCGTCTTCTCCACTGTTGTGCTCTTCACTAGTCGGATCATGGGTTCTGGCATTTGGGCTACACCAGCCAACGTGTTTGTGTCTACTGGTGGGAATCTGACGCTGTTCTTTGGTCTATGGATCATTGCTGCATTGGTGGCTTTTGCAGGTTTGTTTTGTTATCTAGAACTAGGAAGCATTGTACCCAAAAATGGCGGTACAAAGGTGTTTCTTGAATTCATATACCCTAAACCGAAACTATTAGTTAGTGTTGTTTTCAGTCTGTTGACCTTGTTCTTTGGAATAAGTTTAACGAATGCAATCATCTTTGGGAAGTACGTGTTGTACTCCATGGGTTACAGTAATGAATTTATTGAAGGTTCCAAATGGAGTAATTGGATTGGTTTGATACTGATCTTGGTGACAATGGTGATCCATGGACTCAGTGTCAGATTGGGCGTCATTTTGCAAAACGGTCTAGGAGTGATCAAATTGACATTGGTTGGCATCATGACGATAACTGGTGTCTATGTCGTGATACTTCCAGAAAGATTCACTGGATTAGAAAGCCATTTCAAATGGGAATATTTCACCAAGTTTGAAACGGATGCCAACTCTGTTAGCATCTCCACTTTAGTCTCTGGCTTGCTACAGTGCTTCTTCACATTTGGCGGTTGGAATTCAGTGCATACCATTGCATCCGAAGTCAAAGATCCAAATCGTACTTTTAAAATTGCAGGTCCCTTATCATTACTACTAGCTCTAATCAACTTCACTTTGATGAACATTGCAATGTTGAAAATCATACCACATGAAGAACTCCTTAATGCTGGGCCATTAGTTGGATCTATCCTATTTGAAAAGATCCTAGGCTATAGGCTAGGTCGTCAGCTTGTCACAACTTCGATTGCCTTATCATCAGCAACAAACGTCTTTGTGGTCATTTATGCATTGAGCAGAATGAACCAGGAGATTTTTAGAGAGGGTTATTTGCCATACAGTTCACATCTATCTAGAAACTTCAACAAGATTCCAATTTTTGGACTCCTTGTTTGCTCCATTTTAACCATATTCTGGCTCATTATTCTTCCTTCTCAAGGATCAAGTTTCGAATACATTGTCAGTTTAGAAAATTATCCAAACTCAATGTTCCTTTCACTGATAGCAATAGGAATATTTATCATTCGCAGAAGATACCCTAATCAAAAAGCACCAATCCGCGCCTCACTAGTCGGTACTTTTTTTATTCTGATTGTTAACCTGATCGTGATGATAGCACCGCTAGTCTCAGAGAGCCACTCTCCAAGAGTCGGATTTTTACCTCCATACTACATTACAGCCCTCATAATGATACTCGCATGTGTTGCATTTTGGGTGATTAAATTTAGATTATTGCCTTGGATTGGAGGTTATGACCTAGTTGAGGATTATGAAATTCACGAAGATGGATTAAGTGTGAAGAAATGGGTTAAGGAGATAAATTTAGAATTGGGGATCTAGTGCGCACAAAATATAAGACGTATGGTTATGAATTGATGTCATTTTATTTATTTGTTTATTATATATATAGATATAGCTTGTTTACGATTGTACCAGGTATGATACTTGTTTACTGAAAGTCTGTAGCTTGTGACTTGCCATTTTTTTTTTGGTTTTCGTGCTGTATGCACTGATGATATCACGATGAGACCAGCGATCCAAGAAATGCCTGTAGAGAGGCTTATAGGAGTTGCTCGCGGGGTAATGAAGTAAGGTACTGGAGCAATTGGTGAAAGTCATATGATTGACCAATAGTATACAGTAGACTTACGCGTTCCTCAAGATGTGGGAGTAGACCTACCTGTGCTTGATTCGCTCTAAAGAGTTAAATAAAGGACGCGTCCACGAGTTTTGGCATTCCCTAATATTCCTGAGTATTTACCAATATGGCTGAAATAGAGTCTAAAGTTAGCACTTAAGACGTGCTTGCCATTGTGATATAATAGCATGTTCGGTTGAATTCAATCTCGATTTGGAGAGATTCATGCATCCGCTAAAATTTCCAAATATAGACTTGTTTACACGCCAAAAATCTTTCTCAAAAAGATAGAAGACGAGAGACTCCGTCAATGGCTAGCGACTCACGAATCATGGGTGCTAATCAGCGGCCACGCATGGCATCTGCATTTTGAAACAGCTTCGAATGTCAATAAAAAGCCACAAACGGCTAATTATGCATTGGCGAACCAGAACTCTGGTAGAATATACCCGACAGCACAGATCAACATTTTAAAGAAATTCGTAATACCTCCGAACCATGAAGCCATAGTAGGCGCTTTGCAAACCTATATAAACCATGGTGAAGTCCAGAATTCTTACAGAAGTTTCAATTACAACTCCATTAACTAAACAAACAATTAACTAGCAATGACTAAATTTGATAACGATCCAATTCAAGACAACGTTGAGGCTCCATACTTGAAAGTCTTCAGTGGTCCAACTACCAATGGTAGAAAAGTCACCATCTTTGCTGAATTATTGAAAGTCAACTATGTCTTCCGTAACTTAGATTACAAAAAGGACACCAAAGAGCCATGGTATCTTGCCCTTAACCCAGTTGGTAGATTACCATTGATCACTGATGTCAATGCTAAAGGTGAAGTACTTGCCGTTGCTGAAAGTGCTGCTATCTTGCAATACCTTGCTGAAAAATATGATACTGAACATAAATTATCATACGCTACCTCTGATCCAAGACACTGGGAAGAAGTTGAATTCTTATTCTTCCATGCTACCACTTTAGGTGTTTCTCAAACCAAGTACAACCAAACTAAGACTGATGAGGCCAAAGCTGATCTATTGAAAAATTACAGACTTTTCAATGATCAATTGAAGAAAAACGGTACTGGTTACTTAGTTGGTGATCACTTCTCTTTAGCTGAAGCTATCTCTTTAGCTCATGTTGATCAATTTTTAGATAATATTGATGCTGAAAGTGTTGCAGAATTCACTGAATTGAAAAAATGGCACCAAACTTTGATCAACTTGCCAGAAGTTCAAGCTGCTTACCACAAAACTGATTAGCAATTAAGCCGTCTGTGACGAATACGAATTGGTTTAGGTTTCCAGTGTATTAGAGAAATTAGATATTAACTCCTTAACTTTTAATTGTAATCAGCCGCAAATTATAGGCGTGATGAAAGATCACTGTATCAGGTGAACGTTCAACAACAAGCACTCTACGCTTAAATCGTCTCTTCATCATCTACACCATTTCTTAACACAAGTAAAATTAACATAAATAAAATTTCACACAAAAGAATCAAAAGTAAAACCGGAAAATTCAACATAAAACAAAAAAAACCAAAAAACATTAAACCAAAACATTAAACCAGATCATTCATTATACAAAACAATCAATGAGCAGCAATACTAGGATATAACTCTTTCCCAATAGCCGCATCATCCTTCTCTTCCTTACTTTCAACTTCTTTAATCATTTCTGCCAATCTAGCTTGAATCAAACCAATGAATCTCTTATGTCTAGTAACAACATCATCATCAATATCAACCTTAGCCACTCTCTCAGTTAATTCATCAATAGGATCAGTATGAGTTTCATCAGTACTGCCGTCAGTAATAACTTCCACGTTGTTGCTCTTTTGGTTGATTCCAATGTTATAACGACGATCAGTTGTGCTTCCTAATCCGTCAAATCTTGATGCGATTTGAGGATAGGAGAAACTGGAATGACTGTTGTTGTTATTGTTGTTGTTGTTGCTGTTGCTGTAGTTGGTGTTTGAATTGTTCGATAAACTTGGGTATAATCCACTGTTGTTTTGGTTGGCGTTATTGCTGTTGTTATTTACCTGTTGGAAAGAGTCACTCTTTAACTGTGGCAAGGAGTTAGCGTTTGAACCTAACGAGTTGAAGTTGACTGGGTATTGATCTAAAGATGCAGATAACTGGTTAAAGAATGAATTGGTATCGTACAACTCTTGATTTGACTTGTAGAATTTAGTGTGGTTGTTTGACTGAAGATTTGACTCAACTTGTTGACCAGATAATGGGGGTAATGAGTATTCAGAGCCTAAGTTGTATTCTAATGAGTTCAATTTATTGACCATTTCGTTGTTATAACGTGGGGAGATCTTGGATTTTTTAACATCATCGAAAAATTGTGTCACTAATTCAGGTTTTCTCTTTCTTGAAAATTCACCAGAGCCGTACTCGTAGTTTTCTAAAGATAACAAAGAGTCGAAATTTGATGAAGCTGGAATTTGCTGATGTTGATGACTATGTAAAGAATCAAAACCGTAGCTTGGCCTGTGAGTTTGCTGTTGTTGCTTTTGTAATTCTTGCTGTTTAGCAGCTTTGATAGCGGCTTTTGTAGCAGAGTCAGCATGGGTCTTGATGTGTTTCTTTAAATCTTGAGGTCTTTTGAATTTCTTGGTACAAGTGGTGCAAACAAATGGTTTCAAAGGAATGTGCACTCTGATATGAGAGGTAATGTGATCTCTTTTGACAGTTTGCACATCACAACCGTCCCAGTCACAACGTAGGTTCAAATTCTTGTTGGACTTTCTACCAACATGGTAGTCGCATAAATGGTTGTACAAGAGTTCAGGATTTGAAAACATATCTTTACAGTCTCCCCATTTGCAAAATAATGGACCTTTTTGATCGTCATCGTTACCTTTTCTCAAGTATTTCAACTTCTTTGGCGGCTGAATATTTTGAACTTGGTGTGGTAAACCGGCTTGTTGAACTGAGCCAATATTCGCATCAGGAATCATAACTTTTGGCTGTGGCAAAGTGGAGGAGCCTAAAGTCAACCCAGAAGTGTCCAAGATAGAGTTCAAAGATGGAATGGAGTTGTAGTTAGAGAACAGTTGGTGTTGCTGGTGTTGATGGAACGGGTCAGCAGACTTAGTGACATAGGACAAAGATGGGATGCCTTGGTTGGCGCCTCCACTGACGCTGTTGTTTCTGGCATAAGCTGCAATGTTTGGGGACTCAACAGACGAGGCAGAAGAGAAGGACTGTGGTGACTGCGAGTTTGGAGAGTTGCTCTCGTTGGATGAGACGGTACCAGCCTTGGAGTGACGGTACTCTTCCTGCAAAGGCTGCTGCGCCCTGGAGGCTGCGCCTGTTGATGCCATATTATCTCTAATGTTGTTGTTGTTGGTGCTGTTACTGTTACTGGTGGAGCTGTCTGAGAGCGCCTGCGATGTGAGCTTGATAGCTGGCAGGTTTAGCGACTGTTGAGCGAACATCTTGGGGGTGTGCTAGCTATAAGGCTGATGGGTTTGGTGGTCTTACGAGCTGACGGGGCGTTGCTGGGAATGACTGTGGTTTTATACTGTGACCAAAAAGCTTGGTACTTTACCACAGCCGCTGGCCAATGAAAACGCTGGATTTTGTGCCAAGTGCAAAAAGCACAAAAAAACGCAAAAAAACCCGTGGAACGCTGCACACCCAGACATCCCCGATTATCCTGTGTCACGTGAGTGTTTTCCTATCCGGCAGCTCCCCTCGGAATTGGGTGTTTAAATCCGACCATGTTTTGTTACCTTTCCCATACAGTCAATCTTTACGATCTCTACAATCGATTAAACAATCTATTGGGAATCTACTGTTCTCATCAATAGTCAGTTGTCGCTGTCAATCGCTGTCCAGTATCTTTGCTAAATGGTCTGGCCGTATACAACGCCGAAAGTTCTTCCGTTGGAAGGTGTCCTCCAAATCACTGCACCCTCCAGAGTTCCACTACCCGCTGTCATTCTCACCTCCACTGCTGTCCACTTGTTTGACACTCAACACCATGTTGTAATTGCCTCGCATCTAAGATCAGAAGAGTCCTTGGAGAAATACGGTAAGAATGTGCTTTCCAAGCTTAATCGCCAGCAGGATATAATCGGTATCTCTACCGATAAAGGGTTTCTACTGGTGTATTCGATTGTGCATAACGACGAGGAATTATTGACTGTTTATTCTAAATCAAGTGAGTTGTTACAGAATGGGCTTGTTCTCAACAAGCAATTTTCCTTTTTTGAGAAGCTTCACATTGAAAACCCCATCCCTAGCTATCAATTGAGATTTAAGGTCTTCTTGAAGATTCATCATGATTTGAAAGATTTCCTTCTTCTGGATCAATACGAAATAATTTTGGTGACGGCAAAAAATGTACAACTGTTGAACTTGCATACTTCCAATGATGATGTTGTGAATTTTGAAGGCATCCCTATTGATAAAATAATCCATTCTAGACCCTTGAATAATGAATCTCCTCCATTGTTTTTCGCCATTGATTCAGATAATAACGGAAGACTTTATTCAAGGAAAGCAACTGCTTTTACTTTAGTTGATGATAGCGTCCTGAAAGACGTTGCGGATGCTTCCATAAATTCAAAGCTAAGTTTGATATTAATTCTGCACAAAGATTACAAAAAGATATCATTCTACAACTATAATCTCAAAACTACCATTAGCGAGATTGAATACAATGATCCGATCAAATCCATTCGTTGGTCCAGAGACAACAGCTCATTTGTTTTATTATTTAGTAATGGAACATGGTCGACAAATTCCATCTTTGGTGCTACTTTTTTTAAGAGTGCTGAATTTAATGATATCAATCTGCCTTGGTTAAATCAAATTACAGATATTGATATTCTATCTGATCAGTCATATACGTTATTATCTGATCCATCTAATCTTTACGTTTTGCCCCTTTTGTCTAATCTTAATGTCAGCAACACTATCAACTATAATTTGAAGAGACCAATCTTGATATCGAATGGTGAAATTCACATTTATTCAACCTATGAAAACAAATCCAATAACTGGAATATCATAAAAGTTCCATATGAGGAATATCATCAGCTGGTTCAAATCTATCATGCTTCTTTGTCGAATGACTACAAATTTCTAGCACTATCGAATGCAAAGAGTTTGATTGTCCATAGCTTTGTCGCTAACGACTGGAGTTTTTATATCAACGACTACAATCATGAGATGTGCATTGGAAATCTAACTTGGATTTCTAAATTAAATTTGTTAATTATGACAAATAAGACAAATGTTCAATCTGAATTAATTATATTTGATTTTAAGAATTTCAATAATGAAGTTACATTTGATTCGAGTTTGATCATCTTCAAGTATGACTTTGGTTCTGACATTGTGACTTTCAATATAGTGGGAGAGGATATCTTGATCATTACCGAGAATATGAAATATTACCATTTCAAGGTTCAATTATTGCAGAATAAGGGAATCAAAATAGATTTGATCAAGATTCTTTCATTCGAGAAGATATTCAAGAAGTCAACAGTCCTACAAAATGTTCTAAGAATAAGCCCCGAATCCGAAGATTTATTGATTCAAGAGAATAATGAAATAATATATCTGAAGCATGAGAATAACACGTTTGAGAAATTTTTACTTTTTGACAAGGTGGAATACATTGCGAAAATTGATGATGAGAACTACTATCTATTCAATGGAGATTCACTGATTCTCATCAAGGAATTAAGCAATCTAATTCAAAATGTTACCTCTCAAGAAGCAGGAAATGATTCAACCTTGAAAATATCCACGGATAAGGAGTACTATCCAATTTTGCTCAACTCCAACAACGGTCTATTCATCACTATGGAGAATGAAATTATCACCAAGAAGACAATTCAGTTGAACAATATCTTAACGAAAAGTTCAATTTTCTTGCATGATTTGATAAAGTTTGAAATTAACAAGAATAGCGACATAGACTTCATCTGGACTAAATACTCCAAATTCAAAAACTTCCAATATTCTTTAGAGTTACTTCTTTACCAATCCATTGAAGACACAGACAGTGTCCCAATGGACTCAAAATTCATGGAAAGTCTGATTACTCTCATCAAACACAATCCGGTCCATGAATTGAATATCGTTTCCAAATGTCTGAGAAAGATAGAGATTGAACACTGGAATAAGCTTCTGAATAAGTTGAACATGACATCAGATGAACTGATCAAAAAATCAATAGAGTTGAAACAGTTCAAGACGTTGTCTATACTGGTTATTATCTTCTTAAACTATAACGACCAGAACAAACTGGTTAATTCTAATGGCTCTGATCAAGATAAGGAACCGGTTTCGAAGGAACTAAAGCAATCCAAAAAATCACAAAAGAAGAGAGGTAAGGGTGATAACCATCAAAAGAGGAACACCAATGCCAATAATATCAAGAACGATCATATCGCTGATGAAAACAGTGATACTACTGTTATCACTGAGGAATATGATGAGGTAAAACTGTTGGAGATTCTGAAACTGATCTACATCAACGCGAAAGATGAAGAACTTTGGGATTCATGTTTTGAGCTGTTACGATTTTTCAAAATTTTAGATAAGAGTGGTGAACTGCTGCGTAAGGGAGTTGCCATGCTAGAGAGCGTATGATATCAATACACGTATTATTACATGTATCCCTTCAGAATAGCACCTTCTCTCACTGTCAGTATCTTTGTTCAAAGATACACGTACATACGTAGGAGTAGCGCTGACGTAATTTCATTTTCCGTCACAAGTTTGTTTCAGCGAGGAATGTTCTCGAAACGCATCAGATATTCTTGCATATTCGAAGGAGTTAAAAGAGACACAAGACACGACGTTCCTGTTCCAACCTTGCAGCAGGTATTTTGGGACGTGTTTGTATAAGAATCCCCAGAAAGCATCCAAAAAAAAAAGTTGCAGCTGTTAAAGTTCCCATGTATAATAAGTCCACGATGGAACAACGCAAGATATCTTTCAACGTTTCGGACTACTACCAGATCCAGGAGATAGTAGGTGAAGGCGCATATGGGGTTGTGTGCTCTGCTGTGCACAAGCCAACAAACACAAAGGTGGCGATCAAAAGAATCCTGCCGTTTGATAAACCGATGTTTTGTCTCAGAACGCTAAGGGAAATAAGACTGTTGAAGCATTTCAATAACCATGAAAACATCATAAGTATACTAGACATTCAAAAGCCATCGAGTTACGATCAGTTCACAGAAGTTTATCTGATCCAGGAGTTGATGGAGACAGATCTGCATCGTGTGGTCAAATCACAAAAGTTAAGTGATGATCACGTCCTATATTTCACGTATCAGACGTTAAGAGCACTAAAGGCAATGCACTCTGCGAACGTGCTACACAGAGACTTGAAACCATCCAATCTGCTGCTGAATTCCAACTGTGATCTAAAAATATGTGATTTTGGACTAGCGAGATCAATCGCCTCAAGTGAGAATAATTTTGGGTACATGACAGAATACGTTGCAACAAGATGGTACCGTGCCCCGGAGATCATGCTGACGTTCCAAGAGTATACCACAGCCATTGACGTTTGGTCAGTCGGGTGCATACTCGCAGAAATGCTAAGTGGTAAACCATTGTTCCCTGGTCGCGACTATCATAATCAGTTATGGCTCATTATGGAGGTCTTAGGAACACCGGTGATGGAAGACTACTACAACATCAAATCGAAAAGGGCAAGAGAATACATAAGGTCGTTGCCTTTCAGAAAGAAGGCTCCGTTACAAGACATCTTCCCACCAGGGACAAACCCTCTTGCTATTGACTTACTGGAGAGACTGCTGACTTTCAACCCACAGAAGAGAATCTCTGTGGAGTCAGCCTTGAATCATCCATATTTGCAGTTGTACCACGATCCAGAAGACGAGCCTAATGCGACTCCAATTGACGAATCCTTTTGGGAATTTGACGAGAATAACGAACTGAATATGGACCAGTTGAAGCAGTTGCTGTACGAGGAAGTGATGAAACCTTTACAATAGAAAAAAAGAGGGAATAGAAACGTTATGCATTCGACTCATGGTGTAGTCCTCGTGCCACTGCCACTGCCACTAATGGCTAAGCGTCTCTGAATGTAAATCAGATGAGCACGTGACTTCTTTCTTCGCGGTTACGCAGCTCTGGTTTGTTTTGATTTGATTTCTTCACAACAACAAAGTCGCATTCATATCCAACAAGTGCCACGATTGGCTGTACTCGGGGATATTGATAGTAATGACACTCTACTCATCGAGCATACTACTTCGAAATGGATGAACTGAAACTGAAACTACGCAAATTGAGGAGGCCACGTAAAACGAAAGAGGTACAGCAGAAGGCAGGATCACAAGATACAGACCACCTAATAGGTGCATTCCACCACCAGCGAGTATGGACTGAAGACACACAGCAAAGATATCATCCAGCTACAAAAGGCATAAGGAGCATCGCACAGGTCGACAGACACAAAAGTCAGCAATATAAGCACCAACAACAAGTGGAATTGCTACCGAACAATTCAAATGCTGCTCTATTTCTTAGGTTTTGGTACGAGGTGCTCCACGATACTGCCAAGTTCATCAAACTAATGATACTGGTTGTTGTCGTGGGGGCTCTGTGCTGGATCCTTCTGCACAAGTCCATAGAGGTCTTAAGAAACCTTGCAATTTTGAGCTTCTTCCAAAGCTCTCTGTTCTCAGCTGCGAAGCACTTGCTGGGAGTAGGATGGATCCTCAGATAGGCAAAAATACACATCTATCAGCTAACAGCTAACGAAAATACAGGACACTGGCTACGCACCGTAGAACAAGTCCCCATACTCACCAGCTCATCGGACAGCGCTCGTAACATTCAGAATAAGTCCAGGGCTCGCAATGGCTTGCCCTTTTTAAATTTTTTTTTTTTTTTTCTTTGCCATCTCTGTTGAAAAGCATAGGTAAATTAACATCAAAACAAGCAATACCACCTTTCTAGCGCCTCATACCGTTTCCATCTTCTGGGTCTAGCATTTGGACCGTTAACATCAACTCACTGGTCCACATCTACAATACATTCATCCCTTTAATTCACCCCCGCCTCAACTCTGTCCATCATCATTACACCCGGTATTCTTATATAAATGGACCCATTCAATGATGGTGCTTATGACAACAGTCCCTTCCCTCCTGAGATCATATATAAGATTCTGGAGTTTCAATTCTACCAGTTGATGCAGAATAACTCCTCTTCACTATCGGGGAACGTGCAGATCTTTCTCAAGTCTAACCTCACCGTCAATATGCTGTTCTACCGTCTTGTTCAAAAGATTATTTACAGATACTGTATATTCAAGACTCCTCAGACATTTGACGTTTTTCTAGATTCAATAACGAAAAGCCCTGGACTAGGAGAGTATGTCAGTGTGCTGGACTTCCAGGAGTTTACCTCGATTGGGCTGGGTCGTACTGGTAAGATGAATAAAGAGATTCAGATGGTTACTTCAACCACGATTCTTAACTGTCTGAAAAAGACGCCATATCTTTTGGAATTTTTGGCAAGTGAAAACATAAAGGATGACCTCGATGCAAACCTGCTAAATCATCTATTCAACAATATGAAGTATTTGAAAGCGGTAGACTTTTGTGGTTGTTCTGGCGAGAATTTCGTCTCAAACTTCCAAAGTGTCAGGTTGAAAAAACCGGGTTTTGAAAACATAACAGATGTTTCACTACATGACTGCACTGATCTTCCTGACTGGGTCATAGAAAGGCTTTTAGTTAACCTACCAAATGTCAGAAAGCTGGATTTAACACACACTCAAGTCACATCCAAAACTTTAAGTTTGATTCCAACAACGGCAAAACTTACGCATCTTTCATTGGCTTACTGCATCCAATTAACCACTAGAGAATTAATCCATTTTTTCATAAACCATCCAGCAATTACCTCAAGCCAATTGGTATGGCTCAACCTCCAGTGTGACTCTTCAACTAATTCACCTCTAAACAATAACCAATTAACGTTTCTGCTGAAAATGTTTGACTGTGATTTCAATTATTTGAATCTGGGCGGCCTGGAAGTAACATTCGATAACCTAATGCTAATAAAGAAGAAATTCCTCAACTTGAAGAGTATCTCAATTGCAAACAACAACATTGATATTCATTCCATTATTGAATTCCTCAAACCTCCACATAAAACAGACGAAAACTCTGAATCATCAAGAAGTTTATCAAGCTTATCCACGCTACCTCCACCTCCACCGCCACCTGAGGACGATGACGAGAGTTATTATCAACAAATCGAATTCATTGATCTCTCCAAAAATGCATACTTATCTCGTTGGACAATAGACAACCCAAGTTTTCTCAACTGTTGCCCTTCCTTAACAGCATTTGAATTCTCCTATAACATCATCAATGAACTAGATTTAATAGGAGGAGTATTCACACATCGCATAAACGGTGAGAAGACGACTTGGAAAGCATATGATTCTGGTGGTAGAAGGGGCTGGCTTTACAAAGTTGATGCCAAAAATCCTGATAATTCAAAAAAGATAGGGTTGATTGAGTATGACATCAACACAGGTGAGAAGATTATTCCTATCTTGAAACTGCCTCACTTTTTGAAGCTGGCTAATAAGAAAGTTAGTTTGAGTAAAGGTGTGCTTTTCGATGCTGATGAAATCTTTGGCGATTTTGAAAGAGGGATCTATAAGTATTATGGTATGAAGATGTGACAATACGATATGGAATCTATTGAAGGTTGTCTATCCTGGCTACTGCATGCATTTCAGCTAATTCCAATGATTAATGACTATATTTTACCAATGTTTTGGCCATTTCTAGCGGTCATGTAGATCAGCCGGAATAAAAGATTAGGACTTGTATGAACTTCAACAGAACCTAATACCTTAATCTTCAATCTCAAGAAACACAGAACCAAGCTGGGAGAAGGTACAATCGTCGACAATTGTTCTGTCTCTCATTTTCGAATAGAAGTAGTCTAACATAATCGATCTGTGCGGCTTCTGGCTTACTCAAAAAGATCCTTCTTTCTTGGCCTTCTTCAAGAACAGGTTCAGCTTCCTCCATTTCCCAAAAGGAATTTTCAACAGTCAAAGCAGCATGATTCCTTCTTGGCGTACTTAGCTGTCTGACTTCTAAGTGTCGATAAGCTGGTCCACTGCTGTCACGTCTGAAAGTTGTCCCTAATGCTGAATTGCACCCAATTCAGGGATTTTCACCAAACGCATTGATGAGTTGAACTGTAAATAGGGGGGTCTCACTACATTATTGTCGTAATTGCCAATGGGGATATCTGCTTTTTCCTGTTCCTCAATATCAGTTGTCTCAATAGCATCAGGGCATGCACGTTCTTCATTAAACTCGATCACATCTCCTAACAGAAATCCCATCCCCCTCTCCCCACACTTTGGGTACTCACTTCCAAACAGGAAAGACCTAAATTATTCCTCTTTATTCCTCAGTCATCCTATATAAAAACCTACTCCACTATTTAGTCGGCCGATAAATGCATGTTGATTCAAAGGTTGTTTACCTCAACACCACTTTGTCCCACCCATAGCAACGTTAATTTCAATCCAAGAGAGCCGAGAAAAGTTAGACAATCTGGTCACCCCTCCCGGAACCGTTTCCAATACACTAACCTAAACTTCTTTCTAAGAACCGCTATCGGATGTAGAGAGCTCTTGAGTATTTGATATCGATATACTACTAAGGAATACGTCCTAAATTGGTACTGAAGTGATTCATGGCTGTGATTCAGATCATTAGGTTAGAATGAACAATTCAGAACACCAACTTGGACATTAACTACAGTGAGTTGATTTATAGCGGTATCAAAGCTTTGGGGAAAGTATTTAGTCCCGAGTTGCTCTGCTAAATCCGGGGTCAAATTTTGAGACAACCGGTCACCAGTTTTTATGTCATTTCGAATCCCTATCAAAAATACTCCGAGCTCCGACAGACTAGCTCGCTGTTGAAAGCACTGTACTTAGTGCCACTAACCTTACTTACTATCGTGATATTATAATGACCGAGTGGGCCAAGAGACTCAATCTTCAGTCTGTGAAAAAACCAGAACTCAACCAGTTGGTTCTCAACTACTTGATATTCGAAGGTTATGAATCAACAGCCGTTAAATTTGCCAAAGAAATAGGAATCGATTTGGAGAGTTCTGATAACATAGCGTACGATGGTATCACGTCTATCGAGTTCCGTAAAGAGATCAAGCTCAGTCTGTTGAATGGCGATATCCAGCTTGTTATTGATAAGTTAAAGTTTGAGTATCCTGACTTGTTAGAGAAGAACCAGTTTTTGCATTTCAAATTGCTGTTATTGAATCTGATAGAGATGATCAAGTCGCACAATGAGGAGAATAGGACAGTCGATTCTGGTGATAAGGATGAATTCATCCTCAGTATAATCGATTTTGCTAGAAAGAAATTGGCCAATAAAGCGCTGAAGAACAGCAAGTTTATGGAAGAGCTGGAGTTAACAATGACGTTACTGTTATATTCTAACAATGAACAAAACGAGAAACTACCTGACAAATTGAAAGAGTTACTGGAATCCAAGTTGAGAAAAGATATTGCTGGTTTGATCAACAAAGCAATCATTCTGGAAAATGTGCCACATCTGTTGGATTTCAACACTGAAGATCAAGATAATAGTACTGAGGATCGTAATGATGACGAATCTGAAAATTTCTATCACAACAACCAATTGATTGATTCAAATTTGAAGAAATTGATCAAACTTTGGCTATGGGGAGAAAATCAACTCGGAGACTATAAAGAAGGAGAGTTTAAAAAGTTTGATATATGACGTATACTTTTACTTTTTAATGAACGCCCATGTATTTATGATAGACAGATGGTTCCACCTTCTATATATTAAAATCTGCTTTAATTTTGTGGCCAGTTTCCACTCCCAATAAACACAACGGTTGTAAATCACCTTCGAGCACGTTTCCCTTAACGTCATAGATTATGACATCATTAATGGTGAATGTATTTTTCAAATCAAGTTTTGAATAGAGTTCAGAGTCTTTAAATAGAAAATATAGCTTTCTTCTAAGAAACCCTAAGGTCGAGCCCAAATCTGGATCATCCTGGTGATACTCTTCGGGGCTAAACTCTATATGGTATTTCAACTTGACAGAGTCAAATATAGCATGTTTGCTCTCCTTCGTATACCCATGCACGTAGACATGAGCACAGTGGACCGGTTTGTCGACAAAGTACTCCTTTCCCGGGATCTCCCATACGCCATAATGGACACCAATTTGGAATATCACCTTATGGATTAGGATCAATAGCAAGATTATGAACCCTATGGTTGTTATAGTTTGCGAGACCGGGTTCTCAAAATGAGTCCTGAGCAGTTTGATTTTGGACAGGTGGTGTACGACAATCACCTCTAGTTCATTGTAGCTTTTGATCATTCTCTTCTGCACCGAATTGAGCTGGTTGAGCACCGGATTGAGCTGGCTACTTTTGAATCTCTGGACCATCTCAGTGTCCTTTTTGAAATCTCGCCGTTTCGCCATATACGAGTATGGCTGAAATAAACTTCGGAAACATCCGCTTTGGGGAATACCCCGTTTCCGAGAGAGTCTTCTAGACCGCCCTAATTGGGAAATTACAGATGACACGGCGGCAGCTGCATGCAATAAATATGGGGTAGACGTTTTTAGCTTCACCACTTTGCACCACCCTGGCTGGTCTTCCCCTTCGCCGCATCCTGTTGAACCGTGGGAATCGGTGAGAAACAATCGGGAGACATGAGGCACATGTCCCTTTGCGGATCTTTATGCTCTTGACTCCACTTCTTGGGGCTGACTTGATTCCGAGAGATGCACAATACATTAGCTGTTTAAAGAACTTCTCGTAATTACTGACATCTCTATTTCACAGTATCTCTCAGATGTGACCATATGTGTCCGTGAGAATAATACCAGAGATTCCTTCCCTCGAGTCTTGGGTATTATTTGCCTTTTTGCTCGACTGCTGAAGTGTATAAATACAGAGACATATACCTTCTTCGTTTTGTTCCTTCTTCTCTATACACTTCTATATATTAACCAACTTCATTAATCAATCGTTTAATCAATCATTTAAAAATGCAATTATCAAAACTTACTACCCTCTTGGCTTTAGCCCCATTTGTTCTTGGTCAGGATAACGCTGTCTTAGAAGTTGTTATCCAAGATATCAAAGGTAACGTTAACGAGTATTTGTCCTACATCCAAGCTGGTAACATTCCACCATCAGGGGTTTTGAATCTTTACCAACAAGTTGCTACTTACACTGATGATTCTTATACTACATTGTTCTCTGATGTTGACGAAGCCGCTGTTTCCACTTACATTACCAATGTTCCATGGTACTCTTCCAGAATTGAACCTCAATTAGCTGCTGTTGAGACTGGCGAATCTACTGACGATGATGAATCTACTGAAGATGATGAATCTACTGAAGATGATGAATCTACTGAAGATGAAGAATCTACTGCTGAAGAATCTACTGCTGAAGAATCTACTGCTGAAGAATCCACTGCTGCTGAATCTACTGCTGAAGAATCTACCGCTGAAGAATCCACTGCTGCTGAATCCACTGAAGCTGCTGAAGAATCCACTTCTATCGTTGAAGTTTCTGCTGATTCAGGTGCTTTCATGATTAAAGACTCCTCTTCAGGTTCAATTCTCTACATTGCTGTACCAGCTTTGTTGGCCATGGGTGCTCCTTTGTTGTTATAGTTGAATCTATAATGATGTGCTCTTCTGAATTCTAGACTGCTCAGTCTTTTTTATATGCAGTTCTTTAGTTATAATTCTTCTTCTTTAATTTATGATCGTAGTAGTATTATTCTCTTTAATTACTCTCTGGTGGACATTAATGCTTTCTTGTGTTGATGTGATGCGCTATATTGCTTTACAGGATTATTCCCAAAATAGAAGTCTTTCTTTCTACTACACGTGGCATCTATTGTGTATTTTTAGAAAGACAGAGAGAGAGAGATTTTGAGGTTTTCCTTTTTTTTTCCGGTAGGTTAATAACCTTATTGTTCTTTCGAATGAGGAAATAAATTGAAATAAACTTTTGCGTCAAAAAACCGTTCGGAACAATAGAATGCTTCACTTGCATAAACTTGGATGGCCTTAGTGTTGTTAGACTTGATAGCAGTTGCCCTCTGTCCTCGATCATTGGCAAATTCCATCCTATTGTTTCGTTTCTTCACTTTTCTCACTCCATCGTGTTTCAGTTTTGAGGCAAAGACATGCCCATTGGAGGCTCAATTGGGAAATATCATCAGCGGGACAAGCCAATACATGACCAAACCGGTTTCATCCCTGAAATAATGGGAAAGATGTTCTCCATTCTTTCCACATACATCTTTCTTCACTTGAAACTCAACACGTTCCCATACTGATACTCTTCAAGAATTCACATCTATAACCAAAGCGACAATACTAGTAAAACTATCCACCCAAAACATGCATTTCATTACTTTGATCACATCCTTATTTGCAGCCACTTTGGCTGCATCTCAAACAACCAGTTTTGATAAAACCCAACTCTCATCCGCGTCATCAGAAGCATTAGAAACAGACGCCACGTTAATCTACAACTTCATCATCGATTTCAACCTACGTTACAATGAATACCTTGACTTCATGTCGAAAAACGGTATGAGACTGCCAACCTCCATCGGTAATTACTTTGTTGGAATCCAGACTATCTCTGAAGAGAGTGTTCTGTTAGAATACGTGAAGACTAAACAATTCCCATTCAATGATTTTGCAACAATGGTCACTAAGTTTGATTGGTATCCAAGCATCTTATCAGCTGCAGATATGACTTCCTTTTATGTTCCTGAGGATTTCTTGACTGGTGAAATTAAGCAAACTGAGGCTGTTGAAGAGAGTAGTGCTTCTAGTTCATCTGGTTCCGTTGTGTCAACTTCTGTCCTTTCAACAAGTTCATCGTCGTCCGCCAGTGTTTCCTCCTCTTCCTCTAGCTCTAGCTCTACATCGTCTTCAGCAGCAGTGTCTTCTTCAACCTCTGTCTCTGCCTCTGCCTCATCTTTGTTAGAAACAAATTTCTCCCAAAATGATTCCAAAGGCCAATTCATCCCACTCTTTTCCGTCCTTTTAGCATTCTTGATGTTACTATAATTGGCTTTCAAAAGAAAATACCACTTGGATCAACCAAATAGACAACGTATACATAAAACATAAGAAAATAAGATATATTATTTCAGTAAACACGCTGTAGCTCCATCCAGACCATCATTCTTCTTCTTTTTTTATCTATTGACCCCCATTCACTAGCAATAAAGAGCCAATCTTACCTCAAATCCTTCAAACATGCCTCAATCCTCTCCACAAAGTTAATAAAGTTGATATCCTCCATCTTCTCCCTTAGCAACACTTTGAGCTCTTCATCAGGCATCTTCCTGAAATCAACCGGCTCTGTACTACTCCTTTTTGAATTATCAAAACCTGGATCATTCAACACTTGCGACAAGAAACTAAAATCTTTAGCGATATCGCGGTTCCCTAAACCACCTTGATCATACTCTGTTCTTTGTGATGGATACTGCAAAGGGACCTGTGATCCATAGTACTGCTGGGGTTGCGAAGAAGGTAAAATAGATGCCGGTGGTGGTTCATACCGTGACGTTGAAAACCGATCATTCCTGATTGGTTCCCTTGTCAATGAAGCCACTGGATCAGTAGGTTGCGCAAAGGTGTTTAGTAAGATCTGTGACTGATGGTTCATGTCATGATACTGCGGCGGGTTGTGAGCCTTCCTGTATTGGTCATAGTATGATGCTGAGGGAACATTGAAACGTTGATTGAGAGACTGAACGACGGGTGATGGTTCGATGAATGGCTCCGGTGAAGGCAGGGTCTGAGAAGCGACAGGCGTTACTGGATTGGATGGTGTTTGAGTTTGAGTTTGAGTTTGATGTTGGATCAGATTTTGTGATGACTGCGAGTTATTTATTTTATCAGCTGTTGATGTGATGGATCTCCTGTTCAACAAGACGGTTGATCTCTTAACCCTTGACTTGTCCACGTTTAGCAATCCCAGACTGTTCAAGTCTTTCACGAGCTGATTGAACTCTAAATCTGACCTTAAACTGATTTGAAAGCGGGACCCGTTCACCAATTTGAACCCAACTGATGGGGTCCTGTGGTATATTGAGATAATGTCATTGGATTGGAACTCTTCCTAGTTCAGTAGTTAGTACCGATACAGCGCCCTCTTTGTATGGTTGGAGGGTATCTCTTAATATACCAAAACAGTGACCTTCCATTGGACTTTGAAGGCATCATCATTTAAAGTCATGAATATTTCGCTTCTTGAAGGAAAGTGATTCCACTGCGAGTCCTTTAGAAACGAGTACTTCTTAACCAAGATCTTCATACTCTCCGAACTACAGCTTTTTCTCAACCCGGTAAGATCAACAACCCAAGAAACAGCTGGAACTCTTCAGTGTTTATTTATATTTATTCATATGTGTCAAAAAAAACAAAACAAAAAACAAAATAAGATGAAATATAACTGGCATTAGATTAGATTTAGAAGTTTAGAAGCAATACAATTCATTAAAGTGGCGGGTCGTTTAGGCATTCGTCACCCGCAGGACTCTTCGCGTGTAGTCCATATCATCCGCCAGCGATGCCCTTGAGCCGTTCTGCCAGTTGAACACCTGGCTTGGGTCCAGCCGCTGATCAACCTCAACAAAGTCAAAATTCTCTCCGTTCTCATCAGTCATCGTCTTATTGATGAGTGATGTGTCATGGTTGGAGTAGTTTGGATCCGTTGGTGATGCCGCTGAAATTGGAGGAATAGGACCAAACTTCTCGTGGTTCGTGGCGCTTGAGTTAGAGTTCTCAAGGTCCATCGAATCGTCATCGTCATCGTCATCAGAGCGCTTCTTGAAGCAGAAGAAGTAGAGGAGGGTGCCGACTATTGCCAGTACAACAACCCCTACTGCGACGAAGGTGCCTGCGACTTTTCCTGGTGAGTCAAAAAATCCGCTGCTCTTGTTGTTGTTATCACTGTCAAGATCGCTATCACCTGAGGATGAGGATGATGTTGCTGAAGGCATACTGATAATGGTGGAGATGACTTGTGTCGTTGTTAGTTGTGTCTGCTGAGATCCTGTGATTGTTCTGACGGAGTAGATGATTGAGGTGCTTGGTTCGATCGATGTGGATCTTGAGGATGTACCTGATGATGAAGATGAGGATGTCCTTGAGGTTGTGGATGAGGGTGTGGATGAGGATCTGGATGTGGATGAGGATGAGGACGTACTGGACGCAACAGCAGCTGTATTTCTCGAGCTAGATGATGATGATGAGGATGAGGATGAGGATGATGATGATGATAAGCTAGTGGAGGATGAGCTGCTACTGCTACTGCTGCTTGATGCAACGGAGATCTCGTCTCCATTAAGAGAGATGTATCCAAAGGTTGTATCACCACCGCACTTCTCCTGAGGGTACCCCGGACAGTCGTTTTGGCACTCATCCAGAGACACCTGTGAGCTAGGCGAGGTGTCTGTGCACCAGCAGTCCTGGCCCTGCACAACAGCAAGGGCAAACCCCAGCGCAGTGCAGGTATCTGAGCAGAGACCGAGGGACTGATATTCGCTCCAGTGTGAATCTGACGAGGCCGCGGAGTTCTCCGAGGAGCAGAGGCTCTGAGAAGCAGCCCATGCAAACTGTGCGAGCTGGACCAACGTGACCAGGGCTGTGAGTGGTCTCATGCCGAACATTAGAAGGTGTGAAGGGAGCGTGTGCCGGGAGAGAAATATGTCAACAGTAAGTGATCTATTGATAGAAAAGTCCTCGAAAGTTGAGACAGAAATTGCTTTTTCTTTGCTTTGTTTTGGTTTCGAAAATTACGTCAATTTTTTTAGTGTGAAACTTTATATTAAAAAACTATCAAAGAGCACATATTTATTATTAACTGGAGGTGTTTGACAGGAGGAAGGCAAAATGGAGAACTGAAACATCACACTTACTGGAAGGCCTTTTTCAACTTTCTCAAGAAACCACCCTTCTTTTCACCAGACTTCTTGCTGGAGCTGGTCTTAGCTGGACTGGAGCTAGTCTTAGCTGGACTGGCACTGGTCTTCGCTGGACTGGCAGTGGTGGCAGTGGCAGTAGCAGCCTCTGGAGAAACATTCTCCTTGTCTTTGTCATCGGCGACCTTGTTTGGGTCCAAGGTCTTGGCCTCCTCTGTTACTGGCTCGGTGCTGACAACAATCTCTTCACCGGTAACCTTGTTTCTCTTGATCACCTTCTTGACTTTGATTCTCTTCTTACCGTCAGCTAGCTCGGCTTCTTTGCCGTTGAGTTTAGTGTTCAAGTCCTTAGCATCAACAGTGCTGTATTCGGTGAATTCCTTGATGTCACCAGCATTCTCAGGGATGGCGATACCAGCCTCTCCCAATGTGGTTTGTGCACCCTCGGTGGAAGGTAGCACTTGTGGAGTTGGCTCTGATTCAGCATTCTCCTTTGCGTTTAACTTAGCGTTCAAGTCCTTTGCATTGACGTCACTGACTTCTTTGAAAGCCTGGATATTTTGAGCGTTTTCAGGGACAACAATACCTGGTTCTCCCAAAGTGGTTTGCTGACCTTCTGTAGATGGCAACACTTGAGGAACTGGAGCAGCTTCAGAAGAGGAAGGCAAGACAGCAGCGGCAACTAATCCACCAGATTCAGGAATCTTGCTGCCATTGGCCTCAGAAGAGACCAGGTCCTTAGCATAGACAACATTGTTCACGTTACCATCCTGCTCCAAGAATTCATACTCCTCGGAAGTCTTCCAATCACCGTCAACGATGAACTTAAAGATGATTGCATCTTCTTTGCCAGAAAATGGGACAGTGATCGAGAAATCTCCAGATGGTTGCTTAACTAGAGGAAGTGACCCTGACCAGTTGTCAAATGGGCCGGTGACTTTGACATCGTTTGGGCCTGCAGGCCTGACGCATGGGTGTTAGTACGGGAACCTACTGTACAGATTGACGCCGCGTGGGGCAATACGTACCAGTGAAAGGTGTGATTAAGGGACATATTGTGATGGTGCTGCTGCAAATGAGAGGAACTGACGTAAAATTGTAAACTTTTGATAGAAAAATAAGGGATTATTCGAAAGGCTGGTAGCGCGAATATTCCCCGATGCGGTAGTTCTCTTATAACGTTGCTCAGTCAGCGCTCGGAGTTAGTCAAGGAGTTAGTCACATACATAGCGTGGAGATGCTCTCTGGTGTGTGTTTGGCAGCATGGTGATGGAGCTGTATGGTCAGTGTGTGCCGTGGTATGCGTTAGTGAGATGGTAGCTGTATTCGTATCCCTTTTTCCACTGTGCTGTGCGGATGAATAAAACTTCACGAGTTTCAGCTGCATAGACTTTTCACTTTGTGATGGAAAAGCAGGTTTTCTATTTCCTTCTCTCTCTCTCTTCCCACATTCAAGAGTTGTCCTTCCGAGAGTTGATCTTATCCATGCCTAAGATACTGCTGGTCCACGGTCCTAACCTCAACCTACTGGGCTCCAGAGAGCCAGAGAAGTACGGTACCACGACCCTTAGTGACATCGAATCAAATGCGCGTAACCAGGTTCTGGAGTTTGACCCGCAATCTCAATTCTTTTCCTTCCAGCACAACCACGAGGGTTCAATCGTTGACAGAATCCATGAGGCCAAGACGCAGGGTGTTGACTTCATTGTAATTAACGCAGGTGCATACACGCATACTTCGGTCGCTATCAGAGATGCAATTCTCGGCGTCGATATCCCATTCATCGAGCTCCACATCACTAACGTCCATGCCAGGGAGGAGTTTAGACATAAGAGTTTCCTTGCAGACAAGGCAGTTGCTGTTATCTCTGGGTTGGGTCCTATTTACGGTTACAAGGCTGCTGTTGACTTTGCATTGAACTACAAGAAGAAATGATCTCTGTACGACCACGAGATGTAACGATTGTATAAATATGTGTTCAGGAATATGAGATATAGGTAGAGTAGCTGGTCTAATAGCTGTATTCACTACCAGAACTGCACAAGTAGCTTCATCGTCAATAAAAACGGCCGCTTGGTGGCTCCATGCCGGTTATGAGTACTGCAGCTCGGTGTATATGATGTTTTATCGCAATTTATAACAATTGTTGATATCGACTCCACAGTTATCAATGCCCGTTTGAAAAGGTGTTATCCTACTTCATTAGGCTCATTACACACTCATGAGTTCATATAGAGCGTTCAGGCTCCTCAGGGGAAGACCACCACCATTACATCGAAACTTATCCTCCGCAAAACCAACAAAGGCTTCTTCTTCAATCAACAATAATGCAGTAAGGATAAGAATCGTTGCTGGTATCGTCGCGGGCGCAGCAATTGGCTTCTACTTCTCTATGAATCAAACGTTCAAAAACCCACCAGAGTTTCTGTTCCCTCATTCTTCGAAGACCTCCTTGAACGATATCCCATCTCCAAGTTATGGAACAAAATGGGATTATGACCTGGCTAAAGAGAAGTTGATCGCACTGCTAGGTGACGAGCATGTCTCCAATACGAGCAACGACATTGAAAACCATTCAACAAACAGCTATACACTTCATGAGCCAACTCCTGATCAACGTCCTAAATTGATTGTGTACCCAGGCTCAACAGAAGATGTGTCAGCGATCTTGAAGATTGTTCACGATTTCAAGATTCCTGTGCTGGCATACGGTGGAGGAACTTCAATCGAGGGTCAGTATATATCCACAAGAAGAGGTATAGTAATTGACATGTCTAGATTGAACAAGATCATCAAGATCAATAAAGATGATTTGGATATCACTGTGCAAGCAGGTGTAACATGGCAAGAGATCAATGAAGCAGTCGACGAATACGGTTTACTGTTTGGACCTGATCCTGGCCCGGGTGCTCAGATTGGGGGAAGCATAGCCACTTCATGCTCCGGGACCAACGCTTCACGATATGGTACTATGAAGGAAAATGTCGTCAATCTAACAGTTGTATTAGCTGACGGATCAATAATCAAGACACAAAGAAGACCAAAGAAGAGTTCCAATGGTTATAACCTGAATTCATTATTTGTTGGGAGCGAAGGAACTTTAGGAATTGTCACTGAGGCCACTGTTAAACTTCATGTTAAGCCGAAATATGAAACCATTGCAGTTGCAACATTCAATACTATTGTGGAAGCTACCGATACCGTTACTGAATTGATCCAAAATGGGATTCAACCGAATGCCGTTGAGCTTCTGGATGAAAGAATGATGGCTTGCATCAACTTCGCTAATGATTCAGCTCAATGGGATGTCAAACCAACTTTGTTTTTCAAACTAGGTAACAATAATCAAAAAATCTTGAAGGAAATCATCAATGAAGTTCAAGCCATTTCTAAAAGAAACAAGGGTTTAAGTTTCAAATTCGCCAAGAACAAAGAACAACAGTTTGAATTATGGCAGGCTAGAAAATCCATCTTTTGGTCTTCGATTGATTATGGACGTTCACAAATCTCTCCAAATGTCAAGATCTGGTCAACCGATGTCGCCGTTCCAATTTCTAATTTGTCCAAGATGATTCAGGATACACTAGACGATTCAGAAAAATCTGGGTTATATACCACGATCGTGGGACATGTCGGTGATGGGAACTTTCACTGTTTGGTAATGTATGATGAAGAGGACCGTCAACGGGCAATGGCCCTTGCTGATAGAATGGTTGATAGGGCATTATATTATGAAGGTACTTGTTCTGGCGAACATGGAGTCGGATATGCTAAAAGACATCACTTGCAAAAAGAACTGGGTGTGGACACAATCGATGTCATGAGAAAAATCAAACTGAGTCTTGATCCTTTAAGAATCTTGAACCCAGATAAAATATTCAAGATTGATCCATTCGATAAAAACCATTGAAATCATCTACTTATTTATAAGTTCTTTTTTTGAATTATTAATTATATATACACACTTGACATGAACATTAAATGGATCTGAATTAGAAAGTTTTTCAATCTAGTTCTTAGCAGTAACAACTGCTGGTTGTTCAATAGTAGTAACAACTTCTGATTGTTCAATAGTAGTAACAACTTCTGATTGTTCAATAGTAGTAACAACTTCTGATTGTTCAATAGTAGTAACAACTTCTGATTGTTCAATAGTAGTAACAACTTCTGATTGTTCAATAGTAGTAACAACTTCTGATTGTTCAATAGTAGTAACAACTTCTGGTTGCTCAACGATATCTTCAGCAAGAGTGGTTGGTTCTTCAATACCACCTTCATTGTTGAATTTGATGGCTTCAGCTTGAGCGAATAGCTCTTCCTTTTGTTCCTCTGACAACTCCTTTTTATACTTACCTTTGATCCAGTACAATGGGTTCAAGTGTCTCATCTTGACGTTCTTTAAGAATGGTAAGTGCCCAGTTCTCTCTTCGAAAAGCATTAATAAGATCACAATGATCAAGACTAACCAATATAAGTTATAAGCTAGAACTGAACCAATGTAACCAGTGTTTTGCCATCCCAATAAGGCATTGAAGATATCCCAACCGTTATCCAATTCTGGATTACAACAGTTAACATGATAAACTGCCTTAGTGATATCGTAAGAACCGTTACCATCACCAGATTCAGAAGCATCACCACCGGTAGCCTTGTTGAAAGTGTTAGTTTCAAAGTACCAGACACCTCTTGAGAATAAACCAGCTGCAATCAAATATAGGATACATGTGGAAATGATCAGGAAGACTTGCATGGATGAGTATGAGGCACCATAGTACAAGATTAAACCAACAGAAACACCACAGATTAAACCAACAACAACTGGCAATGGGTATGCTGAGGCCTTTGAACCTGAAGTGGTAATACCTGCACCTGCAACGAAGACAACAGCTTCTAAACCTTCTCTTAATGTGGTAATCAATGGTAAGATAAACATACAGTATTTTTTGGTCAAGTAACCAATTTTAAATCTATCTCTCTTTCTTGCTGGAACTTCAACTAATGATCTAGCAATCTTGATTCTCCATTTCTCTTGCATCTTGTTGATTCTTAATAATGCAAGACCCATGAATGAAATCATAACAGTTGCAATCATACAGAAGACACCTTCCCAAATATCTTCAGAATTACCAAAGATATCATTTTCTAAACTGTAGTAAGCACCAATGAAACCAGCACCAATGGCAAGACAAATGAACAGACCAACAGCTGCACCTGCCCAAACTTGGATTTTCAATCTTCTGGCTAACTCTTTATCACCTGGTGCAATGGATTGTTGCAAGAAGGAAAGCAGGACAGAGATAACAATAACCGCTTCCAGACATTCCCTGAAGACAACGAAGAAAACCCCAACGTTGAAAACTTTGTTGGCCATTGTCAACTAATTGAAGTTATAACGAATATGTTTATAGGTTATTTTTTTTCTGAACTAGGTGGGATTTGTCCTAATATATATCACTCAGTCTCAAGGAGGAAGAAAATTTCAGCATACTGTTAAGTGCTGCAAACTATCATGGGCTATGAGTTGGGTTCCGCTGATTCTGACTATGCAGGCCGAAATTTAATTAGGCGTTTCTGAAAGACAAATCGCTTTTGACTTGTTGAAATTTAAAGTTTTGTATGCACCTAAATTAAAGTTTTTGACGGTTTGACTTGTCTGGACAAGTCAAAAGTCCGAAGGGCAAAAACTTTTGGACATGTCGGGGCTGTACTTCTGAGACTCAAAAAAAATGAGACTACGCTCTAATTCCGAAAGGTAGTCTCCCAGTCTCGAGGTTAGTCTCCATCCTCAACGAGACTTGAGACTTAGCAATACCAGGACTTGAGACTTTAGGGACAAGTCTTCAAATGTAGTCTTTATCATTTAGTTCAGTTCTGAGTCCCACTGTAGGCCAAAGCTAAAGTTCAGAAGTCATTTAAAATATCAGCTAACTTTCAGTTTACCAGCTATGCTTTCGTAAAATATACTTTATAGCAATTACTGCTAGAATATGCGGTTTCTCAAGAGTATCATTTTGAAATGGTCAGACTTTCATAATTCTGGACCCTTGTTATTTTTTGTTTGAGTCCGAGATCCTCAATTTAGTCCTGGCTCCCAGGGTACTAATGTTTCAAATTCAACAGTGGAAGGTTTGTCCAGAGTGAGATCTTATGAACTCTTTCTCCTGGATGTAAAACGGCAGTTATGTAGCTTTGAAAAACATCTCAGTTCTAGCGCAATCAATACCAGCGCTCTTCATTTAAATGAGATTGTCTTTCAAGAGTTTGGCCTTTTATAAGTACCATTTCCCACGAAGTGAGCAAATATCTACTCAACTGAACGAACAAGTACGCGGTCCACAAAAGGATTCACGAGCAAATAAACATTGAGCAAGTAAAACACTAAGATATATATAAGAGTGCTATTCCCCCACTCCCACCACCGTAAGTCCTTTCAAATATAACCGGCAATGCATCACTTCAAAAAGGTCGTTTTTGGTTATAGGGCTGTAACTTCTAGGTTTGATTAGACCAGGGATTGGCTCAGATTACTTCGCAAGACTATTGGGACTCGAGGCTAGGTTCCATAGATTGAGACGATTTCAAGTCTCCTCCAAGTCCTGTGGCCCCGAATTTTTTTGAGACCCAAAGTTCCAGTCCCTAGTCCCTAGTCCCAAGTATTGATTTCAACATGTCCAAGACAATTGAGACTAAGGACCAACATGGAGACTAGACTAACGAGACTCGAGACTTAAAACGTTGAGACCAGTCCAGTGCCCAATAATCAGATGTCCTTTGTCCTGTTTTACTTCTGCGTGTCCGATCACCGATCAATTAGATTAGTCCGATACTGCGGCACATGAAAAAAAGGGTGCATAAAAATAAGCTTTTTTTCTTCTTACAAGAAAAGTTTTAGAGGTGAACGGCGAAGCTTGGCCCCTCAATTGTTAATGCATGCGGCTTTCACTTACTAGGGCCTCTAGGATCCAGCTACCAATCACAAGCACTTACTTTTCAAAAAAAGGACGACTGATGTTACTTGTAATTTGTCACACTCTTCGGTTGGCCTGAATTCAGATGATCATAAATTATTGTACTTAGCGTGTATGTAGCGTGTGTATGCGGCGTGCATAAACATGTGTGAATGTAGCGTGTATAAAGATGTATCATGTTTCATGTAGGTTGCCGTTGATCTAAAAGTTTAATAGCTGATCATCACCGAGACCTAATTGAGGCATTTTCTCAGGAATCTCTTTTAATCACGTCGTACCTCGATTCTCGATTCGTTGATTACTTTAAGCATCGGCCGAGACCTGGCACAACTCGGATCCAGGAACCTCACCATAAGCCAAGTAAAGACGAATATGGTGGTGAAGAGGTTATTGAAGATCATCAATCCGATATACGGATCTATTCTTTAAGGTTGGTCTCGGGCCTCGGCTTTCAGTCATCAATTGTAGGTTATGGGTACCTTAGGGGCCCAACTATCGTCTATAAGCTTTTGGCCTTTTTTTCCGAGATCAAATGTAACTTATTGAAGTATATAACAACGCTACAAGGTATGATCAGGAGCCTGGATGCGGGTAAAATGTGTTTCAACTAGAGTTGAAGAGTACCCTTATTCTCCCGTGGAGTTTCCAAACCTTTTCCTTGTTTCTCTTAAGAAACATAGGGAGATACACAAAGAACGGTCGGATCTATTAATCATTGTCAAAAATTCGATCACAAGTGAAATGTGCTCAGTGCGATTTTGAAAATAGAAAATCATTTATCTAGATGATCATTCATCAGTGCAACAATTCGATAATTTTAACTGCTGACCAAGATGAAACCGCCCTGTTCAAAATGTATGAAGTAAATCTAACCATAGATATATTATTATTCTGAAGGATGAGATGATTGAACTTTGAGCTTTAAAATTTGGGCAAGAATCATGCCAACTGCCCTGTCATGGGCGTGTATTTTTTGAACGGTACACACAACAATAAAATTGTTTCGCTACATATCTACTGATGAACTCGTCTTTGGGCTTAAATTCACAATCCCTACCAGGATTGGTAAAGACAACAGTGTCTTTATTATATTCAACTGCAGCATCACTTCATGAACTTAGTAACAGTTTGTAGACAATGCCCAAACACTCTTGGCCACTTTCTATATCTCTCATCATGTTCAAGAAACTCAATTCCTAATGGACTTCCAACAGTTTTCAAGGAACTGGTAACAATGTTCCGCACAACTCTACCGTTAGAAAAATCATCAATACTGGCCAATCTTCCAGCAAAGTGATATGGGTATTCAGCAATAGTACTGAATGTGATACCAAACCCTAATGATTTTGTGACACTGGCCAATGAGGGTACTATGGAATTTGGTGCAATCCCAGTTCTGATTAGTTCTCTAGAGTTGTTTAGCCCTTTGTATGAATCAAACAAAGCCATGATCAGCAATAAAAATATGACTCAGTTTTACAGGTCCTGCTGTCTTAGCAACCTCTGTTACCATGCCTGCAGTCTGTTGAAGTCTCTATGAATTGCTTCATGAATGTTTAATGTCCTATATCATAAAAAAAACACTTGTGGATTGTAATAATCTTAAAGACAATAATAAGGTTTACAGCAGAATCCTGGAAAATTTGGTTGATTTTGAGCCAATGTTTTGGTAACAGAACTGTGAAACTCGACCGTCTGACTGCTAAGTCAAAAACTGCTGTGCATGTCAGAACCCCATCTTTGTAATACAATCATCACCGTTGACAAAATAAAAGACGATACACGTAGAATTCGACCTTTCAACAGAGCAACGAAGAGCCTCTGGGTTTAATCTCAATTCCTTAAGCATAACCATGCTTTACTCAATCCCGTTTCTAGCTCAAGTATAAGTGGTTCTTGAAATTACGCCGTCGGAACTCTACTTCCACCTCGGAACTTTCTAAATATTTGTGTGAACGTTCAACTCAGGGCACAAAACCAACATATCATTTTGGCTTGTATCTCATCAGCCAATAACGCTACTACGTTGAGATTATCACCATTCTGGTCACCTTGAAGGCATCATTGTATTCACGTGCACTTTAAAATTTCAAATTATATTTTATATTTGTCAAGGTACCACCTGCCTTATTATCTGTCATTATCCATGCGATTTCCAAGGAAAATATGCCCAGAAATCGATTATGAAGCTTAAGGACCATTTAATCGAAGCTCAATCTCTCTAGACATAGCTTTCATTAGCGTTATATTCGTCAATATGATCATCCAAAACATATAGCCATATTATATCTCTCCATAACTGAAGAAATTAGACCTAACGCCGCACCAATTACTAGATAAGAACAATGGGTGCACCAAATGCTACTCCCACTGAGTATCAGTAACAGGATCATAATCCTCGACTCTGGGTATGCAAGTCTTCTAGATGCCCCTTTTCTGACCGTTCCTGCTCTGGCTTATGATAATGTGGTCAGAATAAAGTGGTATGGATCGGACTGGAATCTGAGTTTTGTTATTAATATTGTGGTAGAGAAAAACACTAACAGACCTAAAGTGATTAGATTACGCCTACGGAGAACATCAATCGTCGTTTCAGGATTCTATATAGCCTCTTTGACCTGACAAAAAAGAAACACATAGAGGATACTTGTTGAAAGCATACGTACTTTGGAAGGTCAATGTATACTCGATTTTTGAGCCCTTTCCTCATCAAAGATCTTATATGAATCAATCAAAACCCTGTTTAGCTTATATATCGTATCCTGATTCTTCAGCAGTGTACCAAATAACGTATACTCATCTTGTCTCTCTTTCTCTATTTTCATACGGACATCCCCAACGTATTCGATTTGTTCGCTCTCGTCGTTTAGCTTCTTCTCCTGTATCAGTTGTGTCAAACGGTCAATACCCTCTTCATACTCTGTGTTCACACTTTCCGTTTGTGCATTAAGTTTTCGTTTCTCTTCCAGTATCTTCTTCAACCTTTGATTTTGGTCAAGCAATCTTTCCTCCTGATGAGAACGATCCTTAGGTGGCACGGTATTGGCTGCTTCGCCCGGCTCCTGTGTCCCGCTGCTCTCATGTTTCTGTAGAAATGCTTCAACATAACTGATGGACGAGTTGTAGTCTGGGTTCTCCTTGTTCAGTTTCTTTATAATATCATCTACATGATTCACTATATTGTTCTTCGACGTGTTTCCCTTGGTCGTAAGGTCCTGTAGCTCATTGACCATCCTCTCCAGCCGGTCTAGGTTCTCATACTGTGGAATGTAGTTGATGTTGCTCATTGCGATAAGGTGCTAGCTGGGAAGAAATAGCAGTCAAAGGTTGCAAATGGACTATAACAGTGCTATGTCACATATCCACTTCACTTCACTACGTCAGCTTACATCAGCATGAACTATGAACTATCAACTAACCAATCAGTTTCCAATCAGATGATCGACCGAGTGCCAGATCAGCTCCTTCCCGTTCGTATGAGTGATGATTAAGTCTGTAGCTGTGTACTAATCATTGTGTTTACCTGCACACCCTCTTCTTCCGAAACAGTCGCTACTCGATAAGCGACTCTAGTCTGCTGCAGTTTCTTCTCTCTTTTGCTGCCCGCAGACATTAATTTTCTCGAAAAAACACACAACGAGAAGGTCCAATTGTTTTATACCCACTCACCTACCTCTGCCAAACCGGCTCTAGATCGTTACTATTAGCGGTAATCTCATAAGTACAAACAGGTGAATCTGAGCCACTGCCCTTTCAACTTGAAACAATGCCGTCTTCCTCGCCTAAACCAGGACACACTGGCAGAAGACGCTCATCTGTCTACAATTCCTTTCAAGACATGCTCAATGCAGGAGGCCAGAACTCTCTCAGCAAGTTCGCCACATCATATTCTCGTTCTGCTAATTTCCTGCAGGCTGATTTTGATGTCTCTTCAGAAAGACCAACAACGTTGGAGATTGGCGAGTCATACAATGAAATTAGCTCGTTGATTGACCACAACGCAGATGTGCTGACATACCATCCACAAACCCATAATGATATCGCTGTCACGAGTGAAGACGATACTGATGTACGAAGTGTAAGGTCCGAAACCTTGAAACGCTTAGGAAATAGCACGGCACCTCAAACCATCTTCAACGGGATCAATACGCTAATCGGAATAGGTATCTTGTCGCTGCCCTTGGGGCTCCATTACTCTGGTTGGTTGTTTGGAAGCGTTATTTTGGCTCTATGTGCTCTAAGTACACAGTGCACGGCAAAGTTATTAGGGAGATGTTTGGCGAAGGATGATAATTTAAAGACTTATGGTGACATAGCTCATTTTAGCTTTGGTAAAGTGGCATATGCTGTCACAGTTTTCATATTCACGATTGATCTATTGAGTGCCGGGACATCCATGATCATCATATTTGCAGACTCTTTCAACGCTTTGACTGGTGTTGATAAACTGGTGTTCAAATTGGTCATCTCTGTGCTTTTCTTCCTATCGAGTTTCCTAGAGTTGAGCATCTTATCCCATTTCAGTCTGGTTGGGATAATGTCAACTTCATTGGTTGTGGTAACTGTTCTATTCTGTGGGTTTGCAAAGAAAGAAGCACCGGGTTCATTGCTTGACATTTCCCCTACATCACTGTGGCCAAAGGATTTCTTGAGTCTGTTGCTAAGTATTGGTATTTTCATGTCTCCATTTGGTGGACATGCAATTTTCCCAGAGTTATACAGGGATATGCAGCATCCTCAGAAGTATGACAAGTCCTGTTCAGCTGTCTTTCAGTTCACGTGGTTAACCGATTATATCATGGCATCATTAGGATACCTAATGTTTGGAGCCAAAATATCTGACCAGGTTACGAAATCAATCATCATAGAAGAGGGATTCCCATCTTGGATCAAGATTATCATTGTGATATTCATGGGGATTCTTCCAGTTTCTAAAGGACCATTAATACTGAGACCGTTGATCACTATAGTTGACCAGGTGACGTTGAACAAATCCACCATCAGTCCAAAAGGGGATTACAATACTATCATCAAATTTGTCAATAGAGTACTCGTGATTTGTGTATTCCTCACTACTGCTTTGATATTTACAGATTTCGGCAAGATCATGTCATTCTTGGGAAGTGCAATTTGCGTTGCTGTGTGCCTTGTTTTCCCATTGTCATTCTACTTGAAGTTGTTCTATGATGAGCTATCAGCACTCAAGAAGGCTCTCTACTTCACCGGAATCTTCTTTGCCGTTGTTTTGGCCATCGTTGGTACAGCTGCCGTCATCATAGCTTAGAGGGATGCAAGTATGCCATTCCCCAATCGGGCAAAAACAGAGATACATCAAGTCTTGGGGTATATATTCTGCAAATCATTCTCTTCTTTCCCTTCAATCGTTTGCCCAATGGGAAGAAGTCAAGATGATGGTTGACCAGGACCTGCTTATCAATGAGCACTCAGGGGTCTCCACGGTCTGGTGAGTAACATTTCCCATCGATATTCGCCTCCATGCTGCTAACCGCTGTGCCACTCAGGTTGATCTCTACACTTGGAAGCAAGTCATCATATCGGAAAATCAGCAAGAGGGACATCCAGTCAGTATCCATTCCTCAAACATGTGATGTTATCAGGGACCCTCCACAGCCAATGGCGCTTCGTTTGACGTCTAACTTGTTGTATGGAGTCGCATTAGTCTACAAGCAGAAGACGGACTATTTGAACAACGATGCTATCACGATGAAGACGCGTATCCAACGAGACGCGCTTTACGGCAACAATAATGCTAACAGATTGCTTATCTCTGCTAAGAATAAGATGCTGAGATGGCGAAAAGAACAGGGCGGTCATTCTGGAAATGCACAAAATGGACAGGTCTTGCTTAATGATGATGTGATGTTTAATATCCATACGAGTTTATTGCCATCTTTGGAAGGTTTGGAGTTTTTGAAGAGTACTCAAAACCCAGCAGATGCTGCAAAGCTGCAAAGAAAGGACCAGATCCGGGAGGCTGACGTTGAAAATAACATTGTTTCGTTGATTATCCCCTCTTCTCAGTCTGATCAATTCGGATTCGAGCCTGCTCAACGAAATGTTGATGATTTGATTGCCAATGATCCAGAGTTTGCCTTCGATGAGGATGGATTGTTGTTAGAATTGGATATTACAGGTGTCAACGGGCTTCAACGCGTACAGCAAGGACCTCAGGATGACGATATGGTGGGTATTGAGTTGGATTTTAGGTATGATGAGGATATGCCACCACCTTTAACTAACGAAAATGCTATTCCCAACTTACTTGATGATATGGATCAAATCATCGAGGTACGTCCCTTAGGTAATGACGTTGCAGATGAACAAATCAGAAAGACACAGAAGAAGAGGAAATCAAGAGGTGCGAAGCAAAATGTGATCTTTGATGATTCTATCAGTCTAGTCACGGATGATCTCAGAGCTGCTAGAGATAACTATGTCGTCAGCATGCAAAGGCCACCAACGAAGAAACAAAAGATGGAGGAAAGACTACGTGAAATCAATAGGCTTGTTGACGACGAGTCCTTTTTGCCTAAGTTCAAAAATTCTGCACGTGGAGCTAATCCCATTCGGGGTAGACCTGCTCGTCGCGAGCTAAAGGACGATGAGGATTTCGTCGATGGGTTAATGAGAGATCGTGGCTCTAGCCATTCTATTGAAGTCAGAAGAAACGCATCATCTGAAAGAAGACGTTCCCGCTCCAGTATCTCATCGATCCATTTACCATTGAACGAGGACATGCAAAATCAAGAAATGAATGATGATTATTTTGAGCTTGACTTAGGCGGATGGGATGATATGCCGATTATAAATCAAGGAAATGCACCTGAAGATGCAAGTGAGGAAAGAAGTAGCAGAAAGAGATCATCATCTATCGTTAGAAGATTTGAAACTGTCCAAGAGGACCATGGAATGGATTTCGATATTGGTTTGGGCGGCCATGACCCTTATGCTGTGCCAATGAATTACACTAGATCGAAATCCTCAAGCTCAATCCCATCATCACAGAGGCAACATCGTCACACTGGTTTGAACCCGGATGAGATCAATTCCAAATATGGGAAGCAAACCCTGAAGTTTTTGAAGTACATTGAGACGAGATGTGTTGAGGAAGATTCAGATTCAGTTACGTTTCAAGAGCTAATTGATCAGCACTCTAGAAAATCAATCATTGTAAAATCCTTTTATGAGATTTTACAATTGCAAACCCTTAACCAAATTGATATTCGGGTCAACCAGCCGATTACTGAGAGATTTCAAATAATGAATCCAAGCGACATCAATATAACCCCATAGGATATCACTAAACTTACATGCATCTTTCTTTGTTCTCTCTGTTTATTTGCTACAAATTGAACTATTAATTATTTGATATTATTACTACAGTATTTAGAATTACTATCACACAGTCTGTATAAAAAAAATTAGATTGATTCTTACAACACAAGTTAAACAGCCTCCAATGATGAGGGGAAGCGTTCTGAAAAAGTAGACAACAGATAAAAAAGAATTAAAGATGAAGAACCTAATTGATAAAAAACGAACAAAACAGAACTAACAAAATAAGAGAGTCAAATCCTTACTTTTTTAATGAGCAGTTTGTTCCACTTCCTCAACGGTTTCATTTTGGTCGTGTTCAGCCCATTCAGCTTCAGCAGCTTCCTCTTCTTCTTCATCGTAAACATCTTCAGAGGTTTGATGGAAAGACAAGGTTGGTTTAACAGCAGCTTGGTCCAAAGTCCATGAGGCTAAAGCATTTTCAGCATCAATGATGATTTGTTTAGAGGCTTCGTAACCGTCGTAGGCTGGTCTAGTTTCACCTGGAGTAACTGGAGAATCATCCAATAATTCCAATAAGGCTTTACCGTAACCGGCAATCAAAGCGAATTTCTCAGCTAATTCTCTAAGGGCATCGAATTGGTAGTTGAAACCAGCTTTCAATTTTTCTCTAGTGATGTTTGATAATTGAGCTTCAGCAACTAATGATTCAGCTTCAGCTCTAACCAATTCTTGTTCCAAGACTGGGATTTTTGGAGATTGAGGATCCTTGTACTTCAAGTGAGCAATATCGTCAGCAATCTTTTGTTTACGTTCTCTTGATGGTTGAACGGAACCTTCGATATCTCTGATGGATTTCAAAGTGATTCTGTATTGATCGTACTTGTCAATGAATTGATCTTCCAATTCACCAATTTCGTAGATTAAAACACCAAGCTTATCAGTAACGTCGGAAACGTCATCATCGTTATCTTCACCCCAGACAGAGAGCTGTTTGGCAACTTCTCTTCTTTCTCTGGCAACCAATTCGATGGATCTCAAGACGTTCTTTTCCAACTTGATTAAAGTTCCTAATTTTCTGGCCAATTCAGGTCCAAAGTTGGCAGCAGCATTCTTTCTGAAAGTGGAAGCAATACCGGCCTTACCAAAGAATCTGGACTTGGTGGTGGAGGTTGGAGGTGGTGGGGATTGCAATTGGGAAGCGGTTGGGGCCCTGGAGTTTCTCAAGGAGTATGTTCTATGCATGGCTGTTGATTTGGAGTGTCGAGAAGAGGATATTTGAAGGAGAGAAGGGGGCAAGATGAAATTTTTATATCACGATTTGGCTCTATTGCTCTCCAAATTTCGAAAGTGAAACTGATGATTACGTGCCGGAGCAACATTTCACACTGCGCCTACCGTTGCTTTCTAATTACCGCTTTGGGAGTGAAATGTTACCTCATCGGGAAGTATTCGCGATTAGGTTGACGCGCGGTTACGTAATTCGCATCTTCTGGAAAGAAGGTGATTGTTCCTTTGCAGCTCTGTTGCCAGTAGCACTCTGCTCTTAGCACTGGTGATCTCACCGGGCATTATCACTAGTAGCTGTGGGATCTTGAACCATTGCTCGCAGTGCCCGCTGGAGATTTGGGCACTGAAATTTAGTTCAGAGTCCCTCCAGTGTCTGATCGCGGGAGGTGGACTATTTGATTCCGTCATCGCCAGATATTAAAGATTCAAAGCCCAGTAGTGAACCGGTGGTACCATGCATTTAAGCTAAAAAGTGAGTGGTACCAAAGACTGCAAGTTGCTATGTGAAATGGGCCAATTGCCCCTCCCGACCAATTTCTGATTATTCCAACGTTTCGATTCCCGGCCTCGACGACCCGGAACCTCGCTAAAATGCGGAAAAACGCTGTAGATTCGCGCACATTTAGCAGCACAAATAGACACATTCAGTGACATCAACAATGCTGTTCGAAGCGAAAACAGTGAAAATAGAATCAATGACAAACTCTGGCAATCTCGAAATCAATGACTTGAAGCTTTGACAAGCTTTGACAGTTTTATTATGAATTTTTTCGCTCCAATCTTTTATATCTAGCTCTGGGGTGACGCCTAGTGACGTACAAGGAGACACAGGCAATAATGAACTGAGATTTGATATTTGAAGATCTTAAAACCGAGTAGGAACCTTCACTTCTATAAATCCTCGTGTCACGATAGATGCCTATGTCGTCAAAACTAATGTTCAAATCATTATATTAATATCTACCCAGGAAAATTAGAGCTGGTAAAACACCATACTCTAACATACAAGCAAATATCAAAACACCAGACAAAAAGTTCCAAATTGCCAGCAACAAGCAAATTTGACTGACAGTAACCCAGCCGACTCTGCTTCCAGTATAATATGAAGCTGCACTATCTATCTTTTTTTGAATTGTCAGGGAAATCAGGGAAATCAGGGAACAGTAGAAGCCCAGAAAAATAACTGGAGTTGAAACAAACCAAGAAGATCCAACGAAAGATATCAATCTTCAAGAGCTGTTCTCTTTCTGCTGGAGGTAACGGATGGAATCCAAAACAGGACTTCCACAGAGGAGCAGTGTAATTTCTTGGTGCGCATATGATCTAGCCGAGTCAAAAATATCCTTGACATTATAAAGTCATCACCAAACAACCCTGTCAGCAGCCGTTTCAGCCGTTTCGCAAAAAAACACACCGACAAGTTCCCATTAATTCTCATGCTCACCGTCAAGATGTTGTTTTATGCAATATGGTGCCATCTCCGCCAGGTTGTTCGCTGCAACGGTCAGCCACCACCACTATGGATCGCGATTCGCTACTACAGGTTCTAGTCAAATTAGCGCTTGAGATCGCCAGTGTCCATAAAGCATACAACTAATGTATATAACGCAGATCTCGTTGGAAAAGAAAGTGTGGTTCAAACTGGCGCTAATCGATACTTTATTTATCCGACTTTACGGTTGACAGTACGTTATTCCACCCACATTGTTCCTTTTTGGGAAGCGTGTCGCTCTCTTCCAATAACAGATTTTACTTTCACACCAGGTAGCTCGCCAAAGTATCTTCAAAAGGGAAAAAAGCTGACTGTGAGCATAAATAATAGAGCACACAAATGTTTTCCCGAATAAGTGGCTGTTGGCTCTAATTGAATTACTACCATTTCACATTCACAGTCTGGCTGCTGTAAAGCCAAAAGGGCCCACCGATAACAGGGCCAGATGATCGTCAGGGTCCGTGCTGCTACAGACACATCGATTGATAGCTGTATTTATGGACTTCAACGATATATAATAGTTTTGTCAACTCTGTCTTGACAACTTTTATGATTCAGGACTTGTGGGGAAGCTGTCACAGCATTTCAGAAATAGGGAATTTAAAAGGTGGCACCGCATGGCAACGTTATTAGCCGAGAGTTGACGGTTTGCGTTGCATAATTGGAAAATTGGCCTTGGCTTTTGAAATGAATTGGTTACTTCAAATGGTCTTGGGTCTTGGGTCTTGCTGCTTGGGACTGGGCCTGGACTCTTGACTCTTGACTCTTGACACTTGACTCTTGACAGGTTTCAACAGATGGTTAATTGCAGTATGTACAAGTCAATTTGTCTGTGGGACTGCTTCAACCATTGTGAGGTTAGCATGAATTAGTGTCAGATCAAAACAGTCATTCTTGGAATATTATCGATAATCCTTACCATGTGGCGGATTTTTACGGCACCCTCCTCTCACATACTCTATTTTTATGGTCTACCCAGTGTGCAGATCTCAATCACATTAATATTCGAATCTGTGGATAGCAAATGCAACTGTTAAGATAATATCTTGTGGCTTCTTGTTGGAAAGTAATTGCTAAGCTTCTTTCACCATTCTTCAGAGGTGGAAAACTATATAATACATACAAATGGATCACCCATTAAAAATTCAACAGACTTGAATATTCCATTTCATACTGAAAAGTCATCATGGCCACAACGGGTCTTACTTCGGATGAAAAAGAACCCTTCCAGGTCGAAGTTGATTCTTTATCAGACCAGACTATAGACTCTCCTCTCAGAACAATTATCTTGAAATGGAAATACTGGATCTTAAATGTTGAGAAGAATCCAGTCATCGATACCATATTTGATGGTGAGCCATATACTATTGATAACCTTTTGGAATACGAATCAGAAAATAGATTGGATAAGGCTAATGCCCCACGCTGGAAGAAGGCTATTGGCTTTATTTGGGATCCCATTTTCCTTCCGCCAGCAGAAAGAAAGTACATGCTCAAGATTGATTTCTTCATCTTCATCTATGCTATTCTTGCTTGTTTCATCAAGTATTTGGATCAAACAAACATCAACAATGCCTTCGTCTCTGGAATGAAAGAAGACCTAAATATGTATGGCTCGAATGATTTCAATTTGCTAACCACTTATTTTAACATTGGCTATTTAGCCTTTTCTATCTTTATGGCTACATCAATCAAATACATCAGGCCAAGTATTATCCTACCAACCTGTGAAGTCTTATGGACCATTGCTGTTATGTGCCAAGCTGCTGCAAAGAACAAAGAGACGATCTTTGGTCTTAGATTAATCCAAGGTATCCTTGAAGCTAGCTCATTCCCAGGTTTAACACTTTTAATTGGTGAATACTACTCTGTTGAAAGTTTAGGTAAGAAAATGTTCATGATGAACGCTACCAATAGTATTGCTGGTATGTTTGCAGGTTATATTCAAGCTGGTGCCTATAAGAATTTAAATGGGGTTCATGGATTAGCTGGTTGGCAATGGGTTATGTTGGTTGATGGATTTATTTCTCTTCCTGTTGCATTTTTAGGGTACTACTGTATTCCAGATTTCCCAAAGAACTCTAGAGCTCACTGGATGACCAAGAAAGATAGACAGTTTGCCTTGGCAAGAAACAAGAGATTCCAAAAAGCTCAGCCTGCCCCAATGACAGTTGTGAAATTTCTCAAAGTGTTTGTTGACTGGAGATAGAGAGGTTCAGTGTTGAACAAGTTAACTTGATTCCAACTGCCCAAAACGGTTGGGCCTTTGTTATTTCTTTCATCGTTAGTGCCTTCAGTGATTATTATGGTAACAGACCTATCTTTATTACAATCTGTGTTTTGCAAGGTATTATTGGTTCAGCTATCTTGGTAGCTTGGAATGTTCCCTTTGGAGCTAAAGTTTTTGCTTTTATCTTTGGGTCAGGTGCCAGTGGCCCAGCTCAAACACTTACAATTTCATGGTTTGCTGAAACGTTCTACGATGTTTCAGATTTGAAGGCTTTAAACGTCGGTGTTGGTAACACCATTGTCTATTCTTTCAATGCTTTTTTACCACTAGCGATCTTCAAAGCTAAAGATTCTCCGGAATTCCCTGTCGGTTATAAAATCTGCTTGGTATTTTACCTGCTTGGTGTCGTTGCAACATGGAATTTTGATTACTGGTCTAAGTATTATAATAAAAAAAGAGAATCTAAGCGTGTTGCTTCTGAGGAAGACCAAGGTCAATCTGACGATTTTTCCAGTAAAAATGAAGCTGTTATCAACAAGGTCTGATTTTATTAAAGTATTTACATATGATGAGTTTAATAATGCTAACGTAGTCTTGAAGTTTTTGAATGCTTAAAGATCGTTTGAAATATGAGGAAAACACAGGCTTATTACTGAATGCCACAATAATATTGCAACCAGCGTATAATATATTTATTATGGATTCTGAAGGGTAGTTTTTGAGGGATTGAGAAAGAGCCAAATTGGGTCTGCTCTATTGCTAAGATGCTATTTTTTCGACAGATAGCTCATCCCTTTTACTTATCAATTTATAGTTCTACAGATCTGCTCACTAATATTGCTCGGCTTGCAAGAAAGATTCATTGGATGTACGATATTCAGAAAAATTGCATTACCGAACTTCAAACATGGTAAATTGTTGCTGCACTGCGCGCACTCTACACTTCACTGTGGCAGATCCTGCACCCCCCTAGTATTGACCCGCTGTCAACGAAATTATGTCAAAAAAGAGCTACAATTTAAATCTCAATCGGTGCTAAAACGCGCCGCTAATAAATGTAAAAATGGGTGGTCTACTGTAAGTAACGATCTTCTTGATGGTATTTTCTACTGTGGATGCTAGCTCAGGCGTTCTCGAGGTGAAATGCGTCAAGCGCTGTTTCGCATCGAGCCATAAGGCATAAAGAGGCTTTGCTCATTCAAGATTCCGATATTAGACGGAATAGCTGGCATAGTCCACAACATTTGGCCTAGATATTTCGTGATCTCATTCGAGCTTTGGAGGGATGATTCCAAGATTTTTTCTAATTCTTGGAAAGCTTGGCCTTCATTGTTTCAGTTGTCGCTTGTCATTGAATTATGGCCTCGAAAATTGCTCTCTATAAACAGCTTAAGAATGGTTGGATATACAGCAACTCTTTCTTGTATCTTGACTCCGGATTATGATCTTTATTTAAGCCAGATAAGATCTACGAGGTTCAAATCTTGTGGCTTTCAGATATATGGCTGCCAGCCTTTAGGCAACTGTGTTTTAATTTCTTTTATTCCTGTATTTCGACTCCACGACAATAAAGTTTACCTCTTCTGTTCTAGCTTATGGCTCCTTATATCAGGAACTAATGATTGATGGGATCCTCATATAAAAGGAGCTGCAAAATCCATATTCAAATCTACAAATTCCTCTTGTTTTGCTTAAAATTGTCTGCCAACCATGACGAAAGATTCATCTATCCATGATGAAAAAGAGGTTTATCAAGTAGAGATTGATTCCGTATCTGATGATACAGCTGAATTTCCTCTGAAGAAATTTTCCAGATGGAGATACTGGATCTGCTTGAATGTGGATGCGATACTGGATCTGCTTGAATGTGGATGCAAACCCAGATAATGATACTGTTTTTGATGGTGAACCTTATACGATTGATAATTTATTAGAATACGAATCAGATCAAAGATTAGACAAAGCTAGCGCCCCAATCTGGAAAAAGTTAGTCGGTTTTATCTATGATCCTGTCTTTCTTCCATCTTCAGAAAGAAGATATATGTACAAGATTGATTTTTTCATCTTCATCTATGCAATCTTGGCTTGTTTCGTCAAATATTTGGATCAGAGTAATATCAACAACGCTTATGTGTCTGGTATGAAAGAAGATTTGAATATGTACGGTAACAATGATTTTAATTTGTTGACTACCTATTTCAATATTGGTTACTTATCGTTTTCCATTGTGATGGCTACAACTCTAAAGTTTATTAGACCAAGTATCATTCTACCAACTTGTGAAGTACTATGGACCGTTGCAGTCATGTGTCAAGCTGCTGCAAAGAATAAAGAAACCATTTTTGGTCTTAGATTGCTACAGGGTATCCTTGAATCTAGTTCCTTCCCAGGCTTAACGCTTTTAATTGGTGAATACTACTCTGTTGAGAGTTTAGGTAAGAAAATGTTCATGATGAATGCTACGAACAGTATTGCATCTATGTTCGCTGGGTACATTCAAGCTGGTGCCTATAAAAACTTGAATGGGGTTCTTGGATTAGCTGGTTGGAGATGGGTTATGCTGGTTGATGGTTTTATTTCACTTCCCGTTGCATTTCTAGGATACTATTGTATTCCAGATTTCCCTCAAAACACTAGGGCTCACTGGATGTCCAAGAAAGATAGACAGTTTGCCTTAGCCAGAAGCAAGAGACATAAAAGAGCTAAACCTGCCCCAATGACTGTTACAAAGTTCATCAAAGTGTTTTTTAACTGGAAATTATGGCTTTTCATTGGCCCTTATGTGCTTAATGTGATTGGTGCTCGTTTCACCAGTTATTTTATTACTTACCTGAAAGGTTTGGACAGGTTCAGTGTTGAACAGGTTAACTTGATTCCAACGGCTCAAAATGGTTGGGCCTTTGTTATTTCTTTCATTGTGAGTGCCTTTAGTGATTATTATGGTAACAGACCTATCTTTATTACAATCTGTGTTTTGCAAGGTATTATTGGTTCAGCTATCTTGGTAGCTTGGAATGTTCCCTTTGGAGCTAAAGTTTTTGCTTTTATCTTTGGGTCAGGTGCCAGTGGCCCAGCTCAAACACTTACAATTTCATGGTTTGCTGAAACGTTCTACGATGTTTCAGATTTGAAAGCTTTAAACATCGGTGTTGGTAACACCATTGTTTATTCTTTCAATGCCTTCTTACCATTAGCTATCTTCAAAGCTAAAGATTCTCCAGAATTCCCTGTCGGTTATAAAGTCTGTTTGATCTTTTACCTCCTTGGTGTTGTTGCAACATGGAATTTCCACTTCTGGTCTAAGATTCACAGCAAAAACAGAAAAGCCCGTGAAGAAGAGGCTGCTGGTAGTGAAATCTCTGCAGATGTTTTGCAGGAAATTACTGAAACTAAGATTAAGAGCCTTTAAGATGCTTTCCTGTACTTTGATTTACCGTTTATGAGTTTTTTATAGAAGGTAAAATACACTAGAATGAACCTCGATTGTATACCTTCTATAAAATTATTTGTGCATGTATTAGTATCACCACCTAATTCGTTTTGCCTGCAAGGAACATGTTTCATTTGGGACCAAAGTTTTTGCCTATGTTTTTGGTTTTGGTTTAAGTGCACGGACAATTGTCATCTCTGCAGAAACATATCACGATCAACCTGATTTGAAGGTTATAAACATCGGTATTGGTAAAACAATTGCCTATGCTTTCAATGCCTTCTTATCGCTGGCGATATACAAGAACAAGAACTCTACAAACTTTCCTGTTAATTACAGGATCTCTCTGATGTTCTACATCGTTGGCGTAATCTTCTGCTGGATTTTTTGGTACATGGCCAGTTGTGAGAACAGAAAACGGGCAGCAGTGGCAGTTGAAACAGCTGACATGGCCTGGGAGGGAAGTTTCAAAAGTTGAATTGAAGTTGTGATATCATACATTAAACTCGCAAAAGTACAGCATAACAGGGCTGCGATTAAATCACTTGATGTTCAGCGAGTCAAGGCCTAGATAGTAGTTACACAGTTTTTTTGTATTGAGTTAAACAAGCCGTAAGTATATTCCGGAGCCTAGAGATCTCTTAGGCGAAAGTACATTCCAAGCTTCCGAAAGTTGTGGCATTTTGAAATGGCACTGGCAAGTTACATCTGAGCGCACAGTAATTCCCCCTCCCCGTTATGCTACTGATACAGTGGTATCTGTATATAAAAGGTATTGAGACCACATACATAACGTCAATTGAGACATTACTCCACCCAGTCCCTCAGTAGGTAAAATCATGACAATTGATCTTGACATCAAGAAAGTGGCTATCATTGGTGGTGGCTATTCGGGTTTGCAGTCCTTGGCTGAGCTACTCCACACTTCAGCAACAGGCCATTCAACCATTGCATCAGGAGTCAGGCCAGGGAATCCAGCTTTTGAAAGAATCAAGCTGTTTGAACTTAATGATCAAATCGGTGGTGCTTGGAATTTTTCCAGAGAGACAGACCCAAGGCTTCCATATCAGGAAATCTTGGAGAAGAAAGAATATTGGGAGCCTTCTCAGATCGCAATCGAAAAGACTTCAGAAACTCATAAGGTTGAAAGAGAATTGATTTGGAAGCATAGTGGGGTATACGATCCGTTATACACCAATATTTCAGAGAAGTACATGACTCCAAGTACAATCAAACCTAGAAATTTCCCAGAAAGAAAATTCAGTCCTTTCATTACGCATAGAGAAGTCTTGCGCCTATTGAAGGATCTTGTGGAAAAGTTTGATCTTGAGAAGCATATTCATTACAACACTTCTGTTCAGAATGTCATAAAGACAGAGAATGGAAAGTATCTATTGACATTGAGGGATACTTCTAGCAACGAAGAGAAATGGTATACTGAAGAATTTGACGCAATTATTGTGGCAACAGGAAGATTCCAAATCCCACATATTCCAAGAATTAAGAACCTGCCAGCCTTCAATGCTAAACATCCCAATGCTGTTCTTCACTCTAAAGCATTTCGTCTTCCATCCGATTTCAGAGGTAAGAAGGTTCTCATCGTTGGATCCAGCGTCAGTAGTCTTGGAACTTTAGAATTTCTCAAGTCATTAACTGAAGAGATACATCTTTCTAGAAAAAGTTTCAGTGATCCTAATAATGAAATCCAGGCTCATTATGACGAGGCTTTCCGTGCAGAAGGTATCATACAACATGGTGAAATATCTGAATTTGACCCTGAGAACAATGCTATTATTTTCAGCTCTGGAGAAACTGTTACAGGAATTGATCACGTTATCTTTGCTACTGGTTATCACATTCATTATCCATTCTTTGAGAAGTTAAGTGAAACTAGCCCACACATAGTGAGAGTCGAAAAATCGAATGGTGAACAAAGAGGGGGAGTCAAGAACCTATATCGTTATGTTTTCACGATTGGTGAGCCAACCATTGCTCACATCGGTCTGATCTCTAGTGGATTCTTTGTCAATCTTGCTGAATCTCAAGGTGTTGCCATTGCAGGAGTGTGGTCTAACGCTAGAAAATTACCAGATGTCGAAGAGCAGCGAAAATGGTTAGAGGACCACTTGGAGGCCACCAAAGACGCCAGGATCTCACATCATTTTGGCATCGAGAGATCTGGCGCTGAGATTGATTATTTGAATACTAATTTTGCGCCAATTGAAAGACCTAATGTGTTCGATAGAATAAATGTCGAAGAATTTGAAGCAGATAAAAAGAAGCTGTCCGAAATTTACGAGCTTTTCGGTACTGGCCAGCTCAATGAAGACTACGTTCTAAAACATGATGCCTCGGGACTATAAGTCAATAGCTTCTGGTGCCTACATACTAATGTTGCAATATATGAATGAAATCTGACATAAAATTGTAATTCAGCACTTCGGCTTTTGTCGGCCTTCGCTTGGGCTCATCGCTTACGTCAGAAAGGTAAACAAAATGATTCGAGATCAATTCACTCTTCATCTTTCAACTTGGAGCATTAGCGTTGATGTCACAGAGGTCTGTCAAGCGCAAGGGGTTTGTACACTCTGTCCCACAGATCTACGGGTGCTATCTTTTGAGATCAGTACCTAAGCCGAGCTCTTTTTATATCGGATCGACACCGGATCCTGTTCGAGTAAGTTAGACAACCACCACAGTTTGCAGAAACCATGTTATTGACTTTTCGGAATCAGAGACTCAGGCAGCATAATGGTGACTTAACAGCTGGTGCATATAGAACAAAGAGGAAAGGGTACCGTCCTTGGGATATGGTCATGTTTGTCTACGGCTTCCCGAACAAGATTGCGGCTCTTCAATTTGAGCATGCTTGGGCCCACCCCTACCAAACTCGCCATATTGAGAAGGATGAGAGAATAACTACTAGCAGGACCTCTGGAAGGTCATATGCACATAAAGTAGGAAACGTACGGCTGTTGTTAAAATCGAGCTTCTTCAATAAGATGAACTTGAAGCTTCAATTCTTCAACAACGAAGCATATAAGATTTGGATTGAGAATAAGTTTCATGTGCCGTCCAAAGTAGAACTCCTGTCAATAGGCCACGTAAATACCAAAGGGATCAAGGATGATGAAGAGCAGAATATGAGAAATGTCAAGGAATTTAAGACGAGACTGGTTGAAAGTGAACAGAAATTCATGGATATGTCCAAAGATGTTTTGCAAGAAGATGACTTACAGTGTTCGCTATGTCCTGAAAAAATAGATTATGTCCGAACAAATGACAACTTTGAGCTGGTTTCAATATGCTATCATGGTGACTGTCATGATATCACACACCTGGACTGCCTGAGAACTCATCTCCAGTCCCAGAAAGATGATAGACCACCGTCGAAGGGTAAGGGAAAGCCAAAGGCCTTTGAGCTTCCAGAAAGTGATTTGATACCGTATAAAGGAAAGTGCCCTTCATGTGAAAAAATATTGATGTGGAGTGAAGTGGTGCTCTATTCAACCAGAATTAGAATGACGTTCGGATATGGAGGAACTCAACCAGGACTTATTGAAGAAGAATGTGATGATGATTTTGAAGAAGTCCTTGATGATAATAAATTACTACAGTCACAGAAATTGAATCAAGAATAGACAGTTTTTGTCTTTCATCTACAAAAAAAAAAAAGAAAAGTAGTGCCTTGTTTTCTATTAGAAAGTGATTGACCATTCCTTTTCAATGAAAACACCCGGATTCTTCACTAGACTATAATGCTCATGTTTTTCGACAGATACGCTCCATGATTTTCCATCTTGGGAAGCTGTCGCATTGCCAATATCCCCACCAATGACTATTATTTTCTCCACTTTGAGATCAGTTTTCAAATTGCCTGAACTTGGAGCACTTGACAATATGCCATTTTTCAGTTCGAAATCTGTATACAGGAACTCACCATTCTTATAGTCAAAGGTCTCACCATCGTCAATGTATAGCTGACCTTTAGCGGTACCATCTAGACTCAAAGCAACCACTAAAGTGTATGGATCATATTTAGTTAGCTTGGATGATCTACGATATCTATCCTTTCTAGGGATAACAGCGCCACCTTTGATGAATATTGGAATCTTGTCCAACGGAGCATCAACTTGATGATTTCCCTTACCTTGAATCCGTGAAAAATCTTCATAATCGTAGTAAATCTCTTCGTCTGGTAAGTAAATGGACTGGGAGACAGCTGATTCATCAGTCACTGGTTTGATCAAAAGATCACCTAAAAAGAATTCATCTTCAATCTCATAAGTCTCTTCGTTATCTGGATATCTATAAAACAATGGATCTAAAACTGGGGCACCAGAAAGAGATGACTGATAGAATTTAGTGTAGAACAATGGCAGTAACTGATATCTAATATTGACGGCATCTCTGATGACAGAGGTATATGGTTCACCAGGGACCCAAGGCTCTCTTCTTCTCGCATCGATATGAGCATGGGCTCTGAAGAATGGATACCAAATACCTGCCTGATACCACCTCGTTAATAGCTCCTTTGATGGATTACCGAAAAATCCACCGACATCAGCACCAGAGAATGGCATACCGACAATATTCTGGGTTAAGATCATAGGAATTGAGATTTTCAAATATTCCCATTTCGACATGTTATCACCTGTCCACATTGCTGCGGATCTTTGAGATCCCGCAAAGTATGATCTTGTTAAGATAAAGGGTCTCTTGTTGACGTATCTCTCTTTCAACGCATCGTATGTTGCCTCATGGTATGTCAATCCGTATAGATTGTGATCGGATCTGATTTCAACATCCCCGTAAGTGATAACATCCTTGGGACTTGAAGTTTCAGGACCTGAAAAGACGGAAGGTTCATTCATATCGTTCCAAATGTGTAGATTGGTTGCATTGCCGGCAAAATCAGTACCGTTTCTAAATAGGAAGTTCCAGTATTCTCTACTCTTAGGGTTGAAAGTATCAATCCAGATCGATTCACCAGGCCAACAATGACCATGGTAATCATCACCAGCTTTGTTCTTCAATGCTAGATTTTTGCTAGATACTTCATCACTAACAAAGTAATCCAGTTTGAGATGCGGATCAATGATAGTGACCAATGTTCTCCCTGTTTCATCAAGTTTATTCAACATTCTTTCAGGATCCGGGAACAGTTCCTTTTTCCAAGTGAAGTATTTCTTTGCATCTGTGTATTCCACATCTAACCAAATAACATCATAAGGAATCTCATACTTGTCCATATTAGCATTGACTGACAAGACATCATCTTCATCGTTATAGTTCCATCTACATTGATGATAACCCAATGCAAATAACTGTGGCAGTTCAGTTGTTCCTGTCAATTTTGAATAATTCTGTGTTATTGCTGAAGGAGTATCAGATAACAGTATAACGAGATCAATGATACCGTTTTCTGAAATCCAATGCGTCTTGGTTCCATTGGTTCCCTTCTGGATATCGATAAAAGTATCTGCAGAATTGATCCAAAATACACCAGCGGAGACTTTTGGCTTATGTGCAATCAGTAATGGGATGGCACCATACATTGACAATCTAGAATCTGTCTCATACTCAAAGATATCAACGTTGTACAAACGATATGGTTCAGAATCGGATGTATCTTTCAGAGACAACGAATCTGCATGTTCCGGAATACCATAGACGTGTTTAAAGTCTTTAAAAGTGATATCTAGAGCGACTGATTCTGGGCCAAATGGGAGTGAATCTGATTTCGAATCTTTGAAATCATCTTTGAAACTATTAAAGTTGGATTCTTCAGGGAATAAATTCTCATCATTGTTTGACTCAGTTCTAAAATGCTCCACGTTAAAGAACGATCTGTCGTTCAAAACCACTTGCTCTTCTCCTTTGAAACTAACAGCAATCTTGAAATCATCAGTGAAGATATCGACCTCGTACTCGCTCTCTTCACCAAAGACAAAACTAAACGAACCATCCAGTAATTGCCTCACCTGATAGTTCTCCTTTCTCAATTCAGGCACACCATCAAAGGAATATTTCCAGGTATCTCTAAACCTCTCCTTTTGTAACAACTTATTGGTCCATTGAACCTTCGATCTGTCTTCATCGACCCTGACCCTGACACCACCATCGACTGCCAACAGATCGACACTGAAAGGCAGATTGACGACATGTGTAGCGTTGAGCTTTTTCTGGATATCACCCGCGACACTAGCATCTTCGAAAACCAATGAATCAACATCAATTGAGTAGTATGAGCTCTTCGATTCAGAGATCTGACTGGCATAGTGCTTATTTCTCTGACAGAATCCAGACTGGCCACACGTCTTAAAGAGCTCCTTCTTCACGGCAAGAACAGAGCTAAAATACCCTGCCAGCAGGAGGGTCAGCAAGGTCAGTCTCATGGTGGCAGCTATATCTTACGAGCAAAAAAAAACTACTACTTATGCTCAAACAAAACGTCCTTCTTTCGATGATGATGTCAAATATGGAAGTTGTAACGGGCATTTAAACATGGCGGAGCATCGGTGCTGCAAACCTTCCTCGATTTGGATGAAGCGTATAGCCAACGGGCCATGCTTTGCAGTAGCTCAATTGAGCCTATAACTGAAACACATAGTAGTTAATTAGGATACATAATCGAGATAGACCCCGCGCTGGCTCCATTTCTCTCCTAATCGTAAGGCATCTTTCTTCCTTTCTTTCTTTTTTTTCTTGTGCTTGGTTTCGTCAAGATCTATAGAAAAGGTGTGGTGGTAATAATGTGTGTGGCTCACTTCACCGATACGTATAAAGGCGATGGATCCTCTCTCCAGGTTGACTGTTTGGAAAATGAACTCGACGACATATACAATTGACTCAAACTAAAGATATGCCTGCTGTTAAGAACCTCACTGCACAGACCACATACAGACAACTCACCGGGAAGGAGATCCCAGCTATCGGGCTAGGTGTCTGGCAATCATCCCAAGATGTCACCGCTCAGACCGTCTACGACGCCTTGAATATCGGATACAGACACATCGACTCCGCACAGGCATATCATAACGAGAAGGAGGTCGGCGAAGGGATCGTCAGATGGTTGAAAGAGGATCCTGCTGCAAGAAAGAGATCGGATGTCTTTTACACGACGAAAGTGTTTAGACACGGGTATGAGCATGCCCTGGCTTCATTGAAGGAAAGTTTCGAAAAGATTAAAGAGTTGGAATACATCGATTTAGTGCTTGTTCACAATGGTAGATCTAACAAGAAGCTGAGACTTGAGACGTACGCGGCATTGCAAGAGTACGTTGATAAAGGGATTGTCAAATCAATCGGTGTTTCTAATTGGGGTATCAGTGCCCTGACTGAGCTACTAGCATGGGACGGTTTAAAGCACAGGCCAACAGTCGACCAAATTGAACTCCATCCGTTCCTGGTGCGTCAAGAATTGACTGATTTCTTGAACAAGGAAGGGATAGTCATCGAGGCATACTCGCCATTGACAAGAGGCGTCAAGTTGGATGACGCGACACTAGTCAGGATCGGTAAGCGTCACAACAAGACATCTGCACAGGTCTTGATCAGATGGTCATTGGAGAGAGGTTATGTTTCGCTACCTAAATCGACCAACCCGGCCAGATTGCGAGAGAACTTTGATGTTTACGATTTTGAATTGACAGAGGAGGAGTTCGAGGAGTTGACTAAGTTGGATGAGAACTGGTTGATCAACACAGTCTTCGGTGATCAGATCTACTGGGAGGATATCAGTGACGAGGAATACTTTGCCAAGTTCACTTAAATGTATGTTTGGATCTCTCTGTATGTGTGTGTGTCTGTGTATTCATTTCTTACCGAAAAAATTCATCAATGAACTCTGTTGTTTTGGGCCAGTTTTTGCCTTCTTAGAAGGTGGTGTAGTAGTAGTAGTAGTAGTAGTAGTAGTAGGTGATTGCGAACTAGTCTTGGCTGCTCTCTTAGCTGCTGGTTTTGGTTTTGTCTGAGGTTTCTCCACTTTCGTCACAAGGTAGCCATCTTCATCGTAATAACTAGACTTGGTTTCCTCCTGCGCCGGTTGCTGTGAGTCCTTCTCTTCCGCTGTGTTGTTTATCTGTGAATGCTGAGTCTGCGTCTGCGAGAAACTACTGTCAAATATATCTTCTAGATCCTCCAATGGCTTCTTCTGCGGGCTTTCTTTAACCGTTGGCTGCTGCTGCTGCTGCTCCTCCTCCTTCTCGACTTCATCAGCCTTAGGGTCTGAAATCTCCATAAAATCATCATCATCATCGTCGTCAAACATGCTCTCCAACTCCTTCTGCTTCTTATCCTTTGCGTCCTTTTCGGCCCTCTTCTTCTTTGAGTACTCCTCATCATTCAAACCAGCATCTTCGACAGTTTCCGCAACAGGCTCAGTCTTTGTCCGTCTTCTTGACTGATCCGTCGCTGGTTTCTTTGGCTCTGCGGTGAATGATCTTCCTATTGTTTGCTGTGTCGGTTTCTTCTTCTTCAGCTCAGTCGTGTTCTGTTTGTTACGGGCAAGGATCCGTTCCGATAGCAGTCCCATATCAGGTTCCTTTTTCTTCTTCTCCGCCGGTGTGCCTGTTTTTTTCGATGACTGTTGTAGTGACGTTGTTGGTTTTGAAACCACTGGACGTGTTGTTGTTGGCGTTGGATCAGTCGCCGTAAGAGGGATAGAATTAGTTTCATTAGCAACCACCAAAGCAGGACCCTTAATAACACCCCACGTTTCCAGTTTCCCCGCGTCAGTGTTATTATAGCTGCGTATTCTCTCATTGACGTCAACCAAGACCTCATCAATCTTGATATTCTTCAACGTGATAGAATACACCTGCATCGACTCAATCTTAGTAAATCGAGCCTTGTCTGCTTCCAAATCTACCGTTCGCTTAATGACCTTCTCCTCTATCTCGCCACGGTCAACGTATCCAACAATAATGTAGCTCGCATCCAGCAGATCCTTGTGCTTCTTATGAAACCCATATAGGATTCGTTTAGCGTCATTGACATGTATGGCCAATTCCCTGCTCAGCAGCTTGTAGTTATACGACAGCTCGCCCGCGATCAGATGCTCCTTCAGCAGGGCGTTCGCCCTATCAGCAATGTCAGCACCCATAGCACTTCTCAAGCAGCAAGCCCTTCAAACCAGTAGTGCCTTAATAGATCCTAACAAGTATAGGAAGACTAAATAAAAGTATGGAAAACGCGAAAACGCGAGAAAAACAAAAATCAAAAAAAAAAAAAAACGAGTGGATTATTATGTAATCAACAGTTACGAGCGCTGGGCTCAATATTTTCATCGGTGTCTGGGTGTAAAGCCGGGCCCAATTTTTTGTACTGAAAAAATTTCGTCGAAAAGAAAGCAGAGAATCGGAGCTTCTAGACACAAAAGGTGCTTTTATTGTTTGAGACTTCACGACAGGAATGAGTGAACTTTCCAATGAAGAGCTCGCGATTGCACGCGAGTACGACCTCACGAAGAAAGTGCTTCCTTTCTTGGATAGACACCTGAGTTATCCTATCTTGGACTCTCTGAGGGAACTATACGGTGATGAAGCGATTGATTTATCTATATTTGAGCTATTTGAAGGCACGAACATGATTTCGTTCTTGCAAAACCAATGGAAGGCCATCCATGGTGACGACAAGCCATTGCCTGCTGAGTTGACCAGTGAAAAAGAGGAGGAGATCAGTGCTGTTTTCCATAAGTTGAACAAGTCAACGAGTGAGATATTGTCTGTGTTGAACCAGGTTGAAGTTCAGGAACAGTTGAAACAGGACAAGGTTTTGAACAGGGCGTATCTTTCACGTGAGCACGGGGTGTCAGATGAGCAAATCAACGAGTTGTATGAGTTTGGACAGTTTCAGTACAATCGTGGAGATTACGTTGTTGCCAGTGATTTGTTGAGTAATTTTAGAGCGTTGTCTACCGATACCGACATGGTTAACAATGCGACTTGGGGTAAATTGGCAGGTGATATCATTCGTTTGCAATGGGAGTCTGCAATCAAGGAGTTGAAGAATTTGAGAGATGTTGTTGATTCAAGATCGAATTTTCAAAACCCATTGGTTCAGTTACATCACAGAATTTGGATCATTCATTGGTCATTATTCCCATTTTTCAACAGTGAGGATGGATTAGAGCAATTGTTGGATTTGTTTTTAAGTTCTTCGTATCTTTCTACGATTCAAGCCGCTGCACCATGGATCTTGAGATATTTGGTTGCAGCTGTTGTTTGCTCAGAGACGTCATCGAATAAGAATAATCTATCGTCGAGTCCAAACTTCCAAAAGAGATTGAAAGATTTGATCAAGGTTGTGAAGCAGGAAGAATACGAATACCGTGATCCGTTAACCGATTTCATCAAGGCATTATACGTTGATTATGATTTCAGCGAGGCTAATTCGAAGTTGATTGAGGCTTCAAGTATCTTGAAGACGGATTTCTTTTTGACGAATTTAACAGAGACATTCTTGACGAATGCTCGTCATTTGATCAGTGAGGTTTATTGTAAAGTGCATCAACGTATCAATTTGAATGATATCTCTAAATCGTTGAACTTGACCAGAGAGGAAGGAGAGAAGTTGATTGCCAACTTGATTAAAGAGACCAAGATGGATGCCAAGATTGATGAGAGTGAAGGTACTGTTATTTTGAACCATCCAACCACAAGTGTCTATCAGCAAGTTATTGAAAAGACTAAAGGTTTGTCGTTCAAGGCTAATCAGATCTTGGCTACTGCTTTAGAGAAAGACATAAACTAGGGTGGTGGGTAAATTTTGTGTTGACTTTTAATGTACATTGTTGTAGTTAATATATACAGTTAAGAAAAGGAAAAAAAAAAATGACAGACAGACAGACAGACAGGCAAAAGTAGATTGTAGATTGTTATATATATATACATGATTGAACAGGGAGGAGATGAACAGTAGTAAATATTACTGTCTAGTAGCTGGACGTTCCACAAAGTTGAACTTCTTTTTCGAGTTTTTACCATATGGAGATCTAGTAAGGGTGTCTTGAGTAATGGTTGGCTTGTTGTCTTTGAAGGCATCGACGTTAGAATAGAACTCGGCCTTGACACGATCCACAACTTGTCTGAATTTCAATTCCCCCTCCGGCTTGAACTTGAGCAGTTTTTCCACATTGGCCTTGGTCACTGAATCGACCGGCAGGTTTTGTTGTTCCAGTCTGGCAACGACCCTAGCCAACAGCCAGAACTTCATCTCACGCTGGCCGTCCACTAGCTCGAGAATTGACTGTGGCGCGTTGTCACTCAGTCTTGGTTCCAGTTTCAAGACACGGGTGAAACCACGATATCTTCCTTCGTAACGGTCTTTCAACTCTCCGAATAACTTAGGCAGGATCTTGCCATGCTGGAAGATCTCCGGCTGGGCGAGTCTGACAGCGAGTTCTTTGTCCTCTTTCTTGGTGAGGGAGATCAGCTTGTCTGCGACTCTCTGTGTTTCTTTTGCCTTTGCATGGGTGGTGGTGATGGACTCGTGCTCGAAGAGCGCTGTGACGAGGTTCCTGAACAGGGCGGATCTGTGCTTGGGGGTTCTGCAGGGGGATGATGTTAGTATGTGTTGGTGTTGGTACAGATCAGTGGAGTGGACAGATACTCACCTTCCCAGCTTTCTAGGGGCAGGCATCGTGGGGGTGGAATAGATATAATAATAATAATAATACCACTACTCTCGAATTAACCGCTGTGTGCGTCTTTGATTTTCATTTTTTTTCAGTTCAGCGGTTAATACCGGTATGGGCACGTACTTTCTTGTAATAATAATTAACCGCCGAACAACCACAGTCAACATATAGAATAGTATAATATATAATATAATACAATATAATATAATATAGTATAACAGACAAAGAAATGGGCGGCAGAATACACGGGTTCCTCGGAGGGGTGCTGCTGGTGACCTCCGCAGCGTACTACACCTCAGCACAGTTCCGCAACAACCAGCAGTTCGTCTCGCGCACGCTCAAGGACGCAGAGGATATCATCAACGGCCTCGAGCTGGAGAAGGACCAGCAGTCAGCAGCAGCAGCAGTGCCTCGTGTGCTGCACTTCACACACAGACCGGTCCGTGAGACGGTCGCTGACCTGTGGGACGACAGCGTGCTCACCGCTGTCAGAGGCATCTACGCCCTCGACCTCGAGAAGACGGGTGCCAGCATCGCCAGCTGGATCAGCAGCAAGACAACATAGTTATTATTCTACACATATACACATCTAAATATATATATTATATTCATATATCTACTCACTTGCTCTTGTTGAAGTAGCTCGCAACGTCCCGTCTCACAAACACCATGTAGATCGGCGTGATCAACGCCAGCAACAACGCCAGCACCGCCTGTGGAATCGCCAGCACCCGTGGACTGAACCCCAGCATCCCACTGTACAGCACCCACCCAACGACATCGGTGAAGATCGTCTCATATCCATGGTCCAGAAACCACAGCACGATCTGCGCACATCGCTCAACAGTGATGGCACTCGACGCGCCTTCAATCGTCGACGTGATGGCGGGCTTCGTCTTCTCCTCCACGGCAAACCCTTCACTGGCAAAGTTCCCTGCAAACACAGTATGCACTCTGATCCCAAATGGGGCACCTTCATGGCGCAACACGTCCGCCAACGCCCTGATAGCTGCCTTCGAGGGGGCATACTGGCCATATCCTATGAACGGGAACACCGCAAGCACACTCGAGCAAAACACAAGGTGACGACTCCCATTCACCGCTGGCTCCTTCCCAGCCTTGCACATCTTCGCAAACGCGATATGTGCCACGTTGGCAGCTGTCCCAAGATTGATATCAATCCCCTTCTTCAACTCCTCAGGCGTCAAGTCAGTGAACAACTTAGGCACACTCGCACCGGCACAAAACAGCACCACATCGGGCTCAACACCATCCAATGCCCTTTCGGCCTCCTCGTAGCATGACAGATCCACGGCACGATACTCGAGCTTTTGCTCTTCGTTGACTCTGTGCTGTTCGATCTTGGCTATCGTGCTCTTGAGATTAGCCTCTGTGCGTGCCATGATCACGACATGATGTGCACCGCGTTGGAACACCTGTTGGGCCAGTTGCGCACCGAGCCCCTGTGACCCGCCGGTGATCACTACCGTCTTTCCCTTAACGTCGAACTGTCCCGGAAGCATAGCTGTGTGGTGTTTGTTCTTTGTTCTTTAGTATTTGGTAGTAGTTGGTTGTTCTTTTGTTTACTTTTCATTTCGGCTTTTGACATGCTTATACTTATATTAATACTTATACTTGTACTTGTTCTTGTACTTGTACTTATGCTTATACTTATACTAGTACTATGCTTATACTTACGTTTATTATATGGCTAGCCCATTGAAAAGGAGATTCTGCCGTTGATGCCTGGATTATTGCAGACAAATCTAGTAGATCATTATTCCATCGCATTCAAAGTCGATCTCATTCTCTCTGATGTGATGCTGTAGTCAACAAGACACCTTCCACTTAACAACCCCAGTGCTTTTTCTCGATACCCTGAATGTGATATATCTATATATATATATTCTCCCACTGCCCACCACCCGGCCATCTTCTCACTCTCTCTCTTTCAGTATCGTATTATTGCGTGCACTATGTTGTCATGCTGCAGCTGCTTTGCTCTTCTTTTTCCCGGACAGAATCTCATTTCTTTCTTTCTCTTTGCCACTACCACCAACTGCTATACTACTACTACCCACTCAATGCCGCTTCTCAAGGACAGCAACGGCCCGTTTGCGAAGGACAGCTGCCACTTCTGCTTCGCCACCGCGTTCGAGGGACTCTTCATCTCAACCGCTTCCAACAGAGCCTACTGCGCAAACCACATCTCGCTTCACCGTGATCAGTACCTCCAGGACGAGTACTACATCAAAGTGCAAAAGACCAGGAAGAAGCAGCAAAAACAGGACGCAGATGGAGAGAGACAGCATAAGATCCTGAAACTTGAAATCAACTACCAGAATGACTCTGATCTATACAACATCACCCATCAACTCGTGCATTACTACCGTGCTGACGACGACAACGACGGCACCGTCACCATCACCAACGTCAACGACAGTGACATTGACGCATCAACTCAATCCATTATTGACAAAGTCATCCGCTCCACATCCGCTGCCAAGTCGAAAGAATTACAATCATGGCAACTAGAGATCCAACCATGTCCTCACACATTGTCATATCAGCCGGCCGCTACACCACCACATGTTGATCTATCAAATCTGAAATGTTCAAACTGCGACCTTGATCAAAACTTATGGCTCTGTCTAGTCTGTGGATCCCTCGGCTGTGGAAGGGCTCAGTTCGGTGGTGTTCCAGGTAACACACATGCGTTAGCGCACAGTGATGCCACAGGGCATGCGATCGCTGTCAAGTTGGGGTCGTTGAGTAAAGATGTCGCTGACGTGTATTGTTACAAATGTGACGAGGAGGTTTCGTTCCCACAGGGCCTGGACACTGTGTTGCAGTTATTTGGGATTGATTTGAATAATTTTGAAAAGAAGGAGAAGGGATTAATGGAGTTGCAAATTGAACAGAACCTGGAATGGGAGTTTAACTTGAAAGGTGCCCATGGTGAGGATTTGCAGAAGTTATTCGGGCCTGGGTTAACAGGGATGAAGAATCTAGGTAATAGTTGTTATTTGAACAGTGTTGCCCAGTTGTTGTTTGCAATTCCTGAATATCAAGAAAAGTTTAACGTTCCATTGCTTGCTGAGAGTCAAGATGATGATGAAACCTTGCAGTTTGAATTGATCAAATTGGCAAATGGTTTATTGTCGGGACATTTCTCGAAACCAAACAATGACGAGAATGATGGGTTTCAAAGAGGTATTTCCCCCGAGTCAATCAAGTATAAGATCAGCGAGGGCCATGAAGAGTTCAGATCTATGAAACAACAGGATTCAATGGAGTTCTTGTATTACTTATTGGATAAGATTGACAAGATAGATCCCGATTTGAATGATATCTTCAGATTCATCAACGTGGAAATTCTCAAAATTGACGACAACAAAATCAAGTTGAAAAGGCAACTCTCTGAATCCTTGTCATTGCCAATTCAAGTTGAGATTTTAGAAACTGATCAAGAAGATGGTAAAAAAATCTATAAACGCCAATCTTTTATTGATGCATTATCAAACTACTTGAAACCGGAACAGATTGAACTCAATTCCAAAATCGCATATAAATCCAACTATTTTCAAACATTCCCAAAATACCTATTGACCACAACACAGCGTATTCAGCTAGATAAAAACTGGAACCCAATAAAAGTGGACGTCCCATTAACCATCCCTGATGAATTCGACCTCAGAGATCTTCAACCATCTAAACTAATCCAACCAAACGAGACTGAAATCCATGATGATGAAGACTTAGAAGAAGAAGAAGAGGAAGAGGAGGAATTTCAACCAAACAAAACAGTCTTGGATCAACTACTACAAATGGGATTCCCATTCCAACGCTCCAAACGTGCACTGTTCGAAACAAACAACAATTCAAATGCAGAAGAAGTGATGGATTGGTTATTCCAAAGAATGGAGGACAGCTCCCTTGATGACGAGACTTTCAATTTCAAGACACTCAAGAAATCATCATCATCATCATCAAAGACGTCACAACCTGCTGCTGCTGCTGCTGTGAATCAAGATCAGGTTCAAAACTTAGGCGATATGGGATTCAGTGCGAAATTAGCCACCAAGGCATTGATCTTAAATAATCATGATGTCAATGCCGCTGTTGAATGGTTGTTCAGTAATCCAACCGATGATGGAGAGCTGCATACAGAGGAGCAGGAGCAATCACCGGTTTTTGATGCGGACTCAAAGCTCACGAAGTTGGAACATGAGAATAATGAAGGGGCTCCCGCTTCCTCAAGATACGTCTTGAAAAGCGTTGTGTGTCATAAAGGCACTCAAGTCACGTCTGGCCATTATGTCGCGTTTGTCAAGGATGAAACATCTGGGAAGTGGGCGCTGTTCAACGATGAGAAAGTCGTTGATGTTACAAGCGATGAAAAGAGTTGGGAGGAGATTGAAAAGAATGGATATATCTATCTATGGAAAAGGGTATAGGTATATGTATAGGTTTAGGTATAGAAGAACCAACCAGCGATTTGCTTTTGATGTTACTCTTCTGTTTATTTTCTTCTGTATTGTCTCTCATAACGGTCTGCCTGCGGGTACTGTCGGGATTCACCGGCTATCGCCGGTTAGTGACAGCCGTAAGAACTTGTCACAAACAAAGCGCCTCATGGAATCAATCGCATTATGAGTCACTGTCTTCCACTTGCGCCGCGTTAAACGAGCCCCTATAGAGATTGAAAGTCAGCTATCTATCATACGTCGTAGTTTGGAGGGTTATTTCTGGATTACAAGTTGTACTATTCAGCTGGGGTCAGCATAACCATGATTCCCCGGCATTTGATTGGCTATTTGCACAGTCTTGAATAGCTGCACAGAAGCACGTGCGGGGGGCACAGCACCGTCTGCATCTTAAATTGTGCCACTTAAATAGCTGTCTCTCTCTCTCCCCGTCTCATTTCCTTGCCTCATTTTCGCTTCCTGACCAGATCAATGCCCCATGCATGCATGCATGGCCCATGCCCCATTCTCTAATGACTCACTGACATAAAAACAACAGACCGGAAAAATAAAAAAAAAAATAAAAAAAAAAAGAAAAAAAAAAAGAAACTAGTTTTTGAGTCAGAGTATAAAAGAAAGCTCAAATACTCCACCACTCCAAACGATTATTAACTAATTAATTTACATCTATTTCTCTGGGAAGAACAAAAACAAGAACAATACTACTTGTCAGGAAATCTCACACAGATATAAAAAAAGAAAGATGTTCATCGATAACGCTCACGTCGGGGATAGAACCCGTTTGGAAGACTGGAGAATCACAGGTTACGATCCATTAGTGTCGCCAGATTTGCTGCAGCATGAGTACCCACTCTCTGAAGAAAACAAGCAAGTCATCCTAAAGGGACGTAACGACGCAGTGCGGATCCTTAACGGTGAAGAGGACAGACTAATCATCGTTGTTGGTCCATGTTCGATACATGATCCAAAGGCCGCCTTGGAATACTGTGATAAACTAGCTACTCTAGCTGAAAAATTCTCTGGTGAACTTTTGATTATAATGAGAGCCTATTTGGAAAAACCAAGAACCACAGTCGGCTGGAAAGGTCTCATCAACGATCCAGATATCGATAACTCATTCAAGATCAACAAGGGTTTAAGAATCTCTCGTGAATTATTCGTCAACTTGACTAAAAAATTACCAATTGCTGGTGAAATGTTAGACACTATCTCGCCACAATTCGTGTCAGATTTATTCTCACTAGGTGCCATTGGGGCAAGAACAACAGAATCTCAACTTCACAGAGAGTTAGCCTCGGGACTATCCTTCCCAGTTGGTTTCAAAAACGGGACTGATGGTTCACTAGGTGTTGCAATTGACGCAGTCAGAGCAGCTTCTCATTCTCATCATTTCCTAAGCGTCACAAAACCTGGTGTTACTGCCATCGTTGCCACTGAAGGTAACGCGGACACTTTTGTCATCTTAAGAGGTGGTAAGTCAGGTACAAATTTCGATGCTGAATCAGTCAAGAAGGCAGAGCAGGAGTTAATTAACAAGGGAATCACTACAAAACCACGTATAATGGTTGATTGTTCTCATGGTAATAGTAATAAAGACCACAGAAATCAACCAAAAGTTGCAGCTGTCGTTGCTGAACAAATTGCATCTGGTGTTGATTCCATTTGTGGGTTGATGATTGAAAGTAACTTGGTGGAAGGGAGACAGGATGTTCCAGCTGAAGGTAAGAGCGGATTGATCTATGGTTGCAGTATAACTGATGCATGCATAAATATCGACTCCACAGCTGATGTGTTGGCCGTTTTAAGTGATGCCATCAAAAAGAGAAGAGAGCTAAAGAAATGAATCAATGGTTACTACTCCTCCATTTTGTATATAGCCAAAAACAACAGTTTCATGCAAACTAAAAAAAAATTGAAGCAAAATAAAATAAAATAACGTAGCTCATAAACATTATAGTAGCAATGATAATATCATCAGGCCTTTTCATAAAGAGCCAATCTTTTCAACAACTCTGCGTTCTCTCTCTTCAAATTAGAATTCTCCGATCTAACAAGACTGATATCCATCTCTAAATTCTTCAACTTGCCAAAACTCAACGCTTTCAACAAGTCTTCATTCTCCTTCTTCAAAGTTTCTAACTTTATAAGGATCTTATGGCTGATTTCCATTTCATCATATCGACCGTTTTCAGTAACACTATTACTTGGATTCAAAGTATACGTAGTGATCAAACTTTCCAATCTCAATTTAGTATCGCTCAACTCCTCCAACACCTCCAGTCTTGACTTGCTCAACTTCATGAAGATCTCATTGACAGAGACAGGAACAACACTCTCTTGCTTATTATTGGTGGATCCATTTGCACCACCTCCTGTGCTGCTGGATAACGCGCTCAGGGACTCCTTCAACACTCTGATCTCATTCTCTAGCGACTCAATCTGGGAGTCTTTCAATTTCAACTGCAATCTCAACTTGTCTTCACCGTTGCTTGGATTTGATCTAGCGGCAGCGACCCCAGATGACGAATGATACGTTGTCTGTGGAGTGTGTTGATAGTGGTTGTTAGTGTTCGCGTTCGCGTTTGTGTTGGTGTTGGTGTTAATAGTGCATGTTTGATTCCATAGTGAGTTGTGGTGTGAAGTCGATGGTGCAGTGGAGTGACCAATTGGTTGGATCTGGTAGTCCTGTAGGTATTGGTTGTTCATCATGGTGGCCAAACTCTCCAAATGTTAAGGTACTTCTAGTTAGGATTTGTTTCAGAAATAAAAATCATATCTTATACTTGATTTTATTTCATTTTGTATTATATTATTTTATTGCATTTTACTCTACGCGACTATCTAAAGAGCAGTACACTGGGAGTCTCTTTGTAGATCTCTGTTAAAATTAACAGGTTTTGCAGACGTGTCGTGCTGGTAATGCATTTATACTTTGGCACAGATACTGCAACAGGAACAATCCACAGAGAACTGAAGAGAGGATACGTATAGCAGCAGCAATTGAGGGAACCTTTCGGCGGTCGATTGGATTAGGCCAGACAGCAAACGCTGTTGCCTGGGAGATCATATTCTCTAGTTTCAGCTATTGATTGTCAGTTTTGTTGTACAACTCTTAAACCTGACAGTAGAAACCAGATATTAAATAGAAAGAGTACAAAAATGAAGATCACGTTTTGAAAAAGAAACCAGTTGACTCGTGATCTACTGATATTTCACTGCAAATCTATCAGTGGGTTCTACGGACGAACATCCATCGTTCTTCAAAAAACCAGGTAACGATCCAAAAATTGATTGTGGTTTTTCAAGATCCATCGATCCAACGATCCATCCATCAATCAAAAAATTTCAAGATAGGCAAAAAAAAATAATCTCCGCGACGGGGAATTGAACCCCGGTCCCCCGCGAACTGTCAAACACGACAAGCGGGGATTCTAGCCACTAAACTATCACGGACTTGTTATAATCCGACAAATCAGAAACGGACCACACCGAGCCCCACCTGTTACCGACACTACCACTTTACCCAGGGTAACCTAACCGTGGCTATAACACTAGTTATAACCGTAGTTATATGCGGTTAAACAGCTAGAACAGGTAGATTAATCTAACATTTATGACTGTTCGGAAGCTAATAATGAGTACAATAGTAACAAAATATGACATTTCATTTGTAATATTGTAAAGGGATCTCGTGAGGAAACGGAATTAAGGGAAGGTATATCGGCCACTTCGGTTTTTAATGGTTTTTATGGTTTTAAGATTAGTAAGAATTACACATACAAAGCTATAAAACTGTGGAGATCTCCTTTCAGTTTTTTGACTTGTATGGTATGAAAGCTCAGCTCAAGCAATTGCAATCTCAATTCCACAGACCATTGAAGCAACTCCTCAAGATGTCCACGTTCACTCGTCCAGCTACTCAAAAAGCCATTTTATTCCATGAAACTAACCCAGATAGAAATGACTATTCTGTTCTTAAATATGAAGACATTTCCGTTCCTTCAATTGCCAAAGATGAAGTCTTAATCAAGAACAAGTTTACTGGTGTCAATTTCATTGAACAATACTTTAGAATTGGTTTGTATCCTTCTGTTAAGCCATACGTCTTGGGTAGAGAAGCCGTTGGTGTTATTGTGGAGAAGGGACCAGAAGTCAAAGGTGACTATGAAGTCGGTGATTTAGTCACTTACGGAACAAGTGGAACATTTGCTCAATATACAAAGTTCAAGATTCCTTCGGGCCTCTACATCTACAAATTGCCAAAGGATACTGATGCGAAAACCCAAATAGTTCATGCAGGTTTACTCGTTCAAGGTTTGACAGCATTGACTTTCATTACTGAGTCCTATAACGTTCAAAAGGGTGATTACATCTTTGTCCATGCAGCAGCTGGTGGTGTTGGTCAAATCCTGGTTCAATTGTTGAAATTGAGGGGTGCTAATGTTATCGCAAGTGCTTCTTCTGACGCCAAATTAGAGCTTGTCAAATCATTAGGTGCTGACTTGACGATTAACTCCAATGATTCTGATATCGCTGATCAAGTTTTGAAATTCACGAATAATCAAGGTGTTGCCGCTGTCTATGATGGTGTTGGTAAGGCGACTTTTGACCTCTCTTTATCTATATTGGCAAGAAAGGGTACTTTCATTTCATTTGGTAATGCCTCTGGTGCAGTTCCACCATTTCCTATCAGCATCTTGACCGCGAAAAACGTGAAGATCTTGAGACCTTCACTCTTTAACTATCTCGCAACTCAGGAAGAATGGGAGAAATACTCAAGTGAATTGAGACAACTAGTTGAAGATGGAAAATTGAAAATCGCTATTGACAGAGTCTACGATTTGAAAGACTATGCAGAAGCTGCTAAATACTTGGAATCTAGAGCCAGTACCGGTAAACTAGTCTTGCGTATCCCAGAATAGAATAGTCACATACAATAGACGATTAACTTATAAGTGACTTCCACATCGTAATACAGTGTGCTTTGATCCGAGGCGGACGAAGTAAGACTTAGTCATCAATTCCAATGAGAGTGATATTGCTGACCAAGTTTTACAAACAACACACGGCAATTTTGCCAATCTATGATAGTGTTGGGTCAGCTATCTTAGTGTCGTTATCAGAAGGGGGGACTTTGTTGACATTTGGTTATTCCCCTGGTGTAATTTCTTCCTTCAAGCTCTCTGGAAGCGATGCGATTCTCCTCTTAAACAGCATTACATTACATTACATTCAATGGAATGAAAGAACGATAATAATCCAAAAATAATGTCAAAGCTCGCTGAATTGGCTTGGCTATTGTGATTACTCAGTGCTGAGTCAGCCTCCTTGTTTATTCTCGAAAGTTGTGGAAATTCGTTTTTTTCTCTCGTTCAAAAAAGTGAAATGTTTCGCCATTTTCCCTTCCCTTTATACTCAGACCAAGTTGAATTTAACACAAATTTAAGTCAATTGGAAGTCTGCATTCTCGAAATTTACACTCTTCTCCACCCAAGTCAAATATCTGAAAATTTTTACTGTTTTGTTTAAGAAACACCAGGTGAATTAATAGCAACAAACAAAGGATCAAATAAGATGTCAGCCGAAGAACAACAACAAGAACAACAACAACAACCAGTTGTTGCAGTTCCAGAAACTGAGTCTGCTCCAAAGGCCAGCGGCACCAAATTGTACGTTGGTAACATTGAATACCGCACCACCAGAGAGGAAATTGAAGAGTTGTTCAAAGACTACAATGTCACTAAAATTGATGTTCCAACCAATCGTATTCCAAAGAAGGGCGCTCCAGGATTCATTTACAGAACCAAGGGTTACGTCTTTGTCACTTTTGAAGGACATGATGACGAGTTGGATGACATTATTGCCAAGTTTACTGACACTGAGTTCAAGGATCGTAAGATTTACTTGAGATACTTGGACACCAACAAGGAAAACAAGACTAAAGAGAAGAACGAAGCTGCTGCTGGGTCCAATGGTGAGTCTAGTGGTGAAACCGGAGCAAAAGCTGAATCGAAAACAAAGCAAACTGCTAAAAAGAGTGTTAGGGAATCAAAGAAGAAGATTCCTTTCGATCAAGGTGAGAAATCTACTGATACTCTATACTTGAAAAACTTGGACTTCTCCGTGAAGGCAGAAGACATCAAAACCTTTTTCGAAGCTGAAGGTGAGACTGCCTTATGGGTCTCCGTTCCACTTTTGAAATTACCAGGGTTTGTCTTGAAGAAATTACAAGCTCAAAACAAGAGCTTGGACAGAAGAAACAAAGGTTACGCCTTTGTCAAATTGGAATTGAAAGACGGTGAGACTATCGAAGACAAGGTTGCCAAATTCAACGGTAAGGTGTTGAATGACCGTGAATTGCTAACCTCTGTTGCTGTCGATGTCAGAAAAGCAAAGACTGATGCAGAGACCGAAGCCGAGCCAGTTGTCGCAACAACTGAAGCTGAAACTGAAGCTGAAACTGGAACTGAAGCTGAAACTGAAGCTGAAACTGGAACTGAAGCTGAAGTTAAGGTTGAAGCTGAGTCCTCCCCAGTCAAGATTGAGGATCCATCCGCATGAGCAGGTCGTGTTGCGGGTGCGTGTTCTTCTGTTATGGGTTTGTGTGTTTGTATGAAATGATTGAATGAATAAACTGTTACTCGGAAAACAGAAACAGAGAACTGTAACAAAAAGTAGTTAGTTGTTAGTTAATACAGTAATAATACAGTAGTTAATCCATTAACACCCGCGAACTCAAACTGGGGGCATAAAATAAAGGCAATGCTTATCACAAGCGCAGGTTTTTTTTTCCACTTTTCTCTTCGTGTTCCCCTATTCTCAACAGATATACCACTGCCATTGTAATGGCTGCTAACTGTTCAGAGTTCTGGCACTTCGACGATGTCACCACGTGTGGCAGGCTTCAGACAATTGAGTATCGGATTCCAGCTCTCATTCTTGGAGTCTCGGCAATCACAGTGGGTGGAAGTCTTCTCGTGAAGCGAATTCGTTATGCCAATTCCAATGGCTCAGAGATAGCTGGCAAAGATGAAAATCAGGCATTGTTAGATGACACCGCTTCTGGTGTTCAAAGATATGACGGCTCTGACTTGTTGCTAGAGGTTGAAAATGTTAAAAAATCACATTTCGATATCGCCTCCTTGGCGCCAGTGAAGCTGAATGGTGACTCGCACGGTATGTTGAAGAAATTGAATAGGTCTCCTGTTGAGAAGTTAAGAGTCATACTCGAGTTTTTGCTGATTTTGGTTGAGTTGGGGTTGCAGATTTCGAAAAATTTCACTGAGAATGAGTTCACCAGTGATGACATCTCGATAAATATTGCTCTTTGGAGTTGGTTGCTGGTGTTAACGTCGATCAGAGTATTCAATCTCAATGATGATAATCCACACTTACTGAATCTCATGCCAAACTTGTGGATTAACAATTTTGTCACTTATTTGTTCTTATGGTTTTCTAAAGTGTTGGTGGTAAGATCAGCATTGATTAATCATACAGAATCAAAGGCCTACTACGTTGCAGACTTTCTGGTAGTATCAGCACTTTTGTTTGATTTGTTAACTTCCTCAGTTGGTTTCAAAGCACCAACGATCTATGTGACGGATCCAAAAGTGAAGCCGGCTCCGGAGCCATATACCTCGTTATTGGGTTTAATTACGTTCTCATGGGTAAATCCTTTGATTTGGAAGGCCTATAAATCCGGAATCACTATTGCTGATGTTTGGGATTTGACTGTTGATGACTATTCATACTATGTTTTGAAAAGATTTAAAGCATCTGGAGAAATTCATCCAGAATGGACCTTCACTAAAAGAATTGTGAGGTTTTTCCTGGGCTATCTACTGCTTCAAGGATTTTGGGCTGCTGTGGAATCCTGTATCGTATTCATCCCAACTTTGTTGTTGAAAAAATTATTGGAATATGTCGAAGATAGATCTTCTTCAACTGCATCTTTGGCTTGGTGTTACGTCTTTGGTATGTTCTTTTGTAAGTTCTTATCTGTGATTGCATCTGGACAGGCATTATACCTTGGTAGAAGGGTTTGTATCAGATTGAAATCTATTGTTATCAGTGAAGTCTACGGAAAGGCGTTGAGAAGAAAATTATCAGCACAAGATAAACCTGAAGAAGATGGGGAAGAGAAGGATAAAAAAGATGCCGATAAAGAGGAGTCCAAGGAAGATGGCAACGATGAATCCAAGGATGGCGAAGAAACTGACAAAACATCAGCAAACCTAGGTGCCATCATCAACTTGATGGCAGTGGATGCTCAGAAAGTCTCTGACGTATGCGCTTACTTACATGCTTTTGTTGGTGCTACTTTCATGATTTTCATTTCGATCTTCTTGTTATGGACCTTGTTAGGTTGGAGTGCGTTAGTTGGTGCAGCTTCTATCGTTGCCTGTACACCAATAAATTTTGCCTTATCTAAGTCTCTCGGTCAATATCAGAAGTTGATGTTGGGTGTCACCGATAGACGTATTCAGAAATTGAATGAAACGTTTCAATCCATTAGAATCATCAAATTCTTCGCATGGGAACAGAGATTTAGAGATCAAATCTTGAAAATCAGAAAGGAGGAATTATCATTCTTGAAGAAAAGATCTATTGTTTGGACAATTTTGGTTTTCATTTGGTTTATCACTCCAACCGTTGTTACGTTTGTTTCTTTTGGTTGTTATGTTTTCATTGCCAAAAAACCATTAACTACTCCGGTGGCATTCACTGCTTTATCTTTGTTCAACTTACTAAGAAATCCACTGGATCAACTTTCTGATATGTTAAGTTTCGTTATTCAGTCTAAAGTCTCACTGGATCGTATTCAAAATTTTCTCAATGAAGAGGAAACTACCAAATATGAGCAATTGGCAAATCCAAACAACATTCGTAACTTGAATAAAATTGGATTCAAGGATGCAAGTTTCGCTTGGAACTCAAAAAGTGAAGTTGATTTCAAATTAAAAGACTTGAATATTGATTTCAAGATTAGGAAACTAAACGTTATTATTGGTCCAACTGGTGCAGGTAAAACTTCACTTTTGATGGCTTTATTAGGAGAAATGGAAAAACTTAAAGGTGACATTTATCTACCGGGTTTCACAGCAAGGGAAGATTTGGAGGTTGACTCTGAAGGTTTCACTGAATCGGTCGCGTACTGTTCTCAGGCTGCTTGGTTATTGAATGATACTATCAGAAACAACATTGTTTTCACTGCTAGATTCAACAAGGATAGATACAACAAAGTTGTTGAAGCTTGTGGATTGACTCGTGATTTTGAAATCTTGAAAGCTGGTGATCAAACTGAAATTGGTGAAAAGGGTATCACTTTATCAGGTGGGCAAAAGCAAAGAGTTTCATTGGCAAGAGCTTTATATTCCAACTCAAGACATATCTTGCTAGATGACTGTCTCAGTGCTGTTGACTCCCATACCGCTTTACACATTTATGAAAAATGTATTTCAGGTCCATTGATGAAGAACAGAACGGTTATCTTAGTCTCCCATAACGTTGCTTTGACTATCAAGGATGCTGAATTCATTGTGTTGATGGATAACGGTAAGATTTCACAACAGGGTTCTCCGGAAGAATTGTTCCACTCAGGTGCTTTAGGAAATGATGAAATGATCAAATCTACTCTTTCTTCAAGACAAAATTCATCTGTCGATTTGAAGCAAAAGGCTTTGAAGGCTGAAATTACGTTGCACAATGAAAGACGAGGAACATTCTCGAAGCCTGATCTTTTTGATGAAGAAGCTGAAGAATTGGAGAATTTGAAAAAGGGTAAATTGATTGAAGAAGAAACAAAATCTGAAGGTGTTGTCTCTAAAGACGTCTATAAATACTTCATGAAAGAATTTGGAGGTTACTTTTTCGTTGCAGTTGTTTTGATCTTGTTTATTTTCGGCCAATTCGTTTACATCACACAATCCTGGTGGTTGCGTGCTTGGGCCAAACAATTTGATAATCCACATGTATCAGTCAGCAGTTTGCCATATAACCATTCAATGCTTCCTAAGTCATTATACTCCCATGTTTTGAGATATCACTATGTCATGGATCAAGTTGAAACAATGAAATCTGAAAACTCGTCGCTTTATTATATCATTGTCTATTGTATTTTGGGTGTCTCTTACGCCACAATCTCATCAATAAGACTTTTGGTTGTGTTCTTTGCGGGTATCAGAGCTTCTTCAAGAATTTTCAGAAAGACCTTAGATAAAGTCCTACGTGCAAAGTTGAGATTCTTTGACTCAACGCCAATTGGTAGAATTATGAACAGGTTTTCAAAGGATATGGAGGCAATTGATCAAGAATTGGTTCCATGTGCTGATGGTGTCATGGCTTGTCTGGTCAGTATTATCTTCACATTGTCTTTGATATCATTCATCACGCCTGGATTCCTTCTATTTGCAATTGTGATTTCCGGGCTATACTACATTGTAGGGGTCTTCTATTTGAGTGGTTCCAGAGAGTTGAAGAGATTTGATTCTATCACTAAGTCCCCAATTCATCAACATTTCTCAGAAACGTTGGTTGGGGTTAGTACTATTCGTGCGTACGGTATTGAAAGAAGATTCTTGTTGGAAAATTTGAATAAGATTGATGATAACAATAAACCGTTCTTATACATGTGGATTGAGAATAGATGGTTCAGCTTCAGAAATGATCTTGTTGGGACCTTGGTTGTCTTAACTGCTGGTGCCTTCGTCTTGATGAAAATCAACTCAATTGATGCTGGTTTAGCAGGTATTTCATTATCATACGCGATCACGTTCAATGAAAATGCTCTATGGGTGGTTAGATTATATGCCGAGGTTGAAATGACTATGAATTCTGTTGAAAGGTTAAAGGAATATTTAGATCTCGAAGAAGAACCAGCTGAATACATTGAAGGTTCAGAACCTCCAGCAACTTGGCCAGAGAACGGTAAGTTAGAAATTCATGATTTATCATTACGTTATGCTCCGAATTTACCAAAGGTTATCAATAATGTTTCCTTTGTGGTTGAACCATGCAATAAAGTTGGTATTGTTGGTAGAACTGGTGCAGGAAAATCAACAATCATTACAGCACTGTTCAGATTCTTAGATCCTGAAACTGGGTACATTAAGATCGATGATGTTGATATTACTTCCATAGGTTTGAAAACTTTGAGACAGGCAATCACTATCATTCCACAAGATCCAACTCTGTTCACAGGCTCCATCAAATCCAATCTAGATCCATTCGGTGTTTATTCAGATGAACAAATTTTTGAAGCATTGAGAAGAGTTAATTTGATCACTGGTGAAGAAATTATCCAAAGTGCTCAAGGTTTGTTAGCGGCTGCTGAGCCAAGTACTGAGAATGTTAACAAGTTCTTAAACCTACAAAATGAAATAACAGAAGGTGGTGGAAACTTATCCCAAGGACAACGTCAATTAGTCTGTTTGGCAAGATCATTATTGAAAGCACCAAAGATCATGTTGTTGGATGAAGCAACGGCTTCTATCGATTATGAGTCGGATGCAAGAATTCAGCAAACGATTAGACAGGAATTTTCAGGAAGTACGATCCTTACGATTGCGCACAGATTGAGATCAATCATCGATTATGATAAGATTCTGGTCATGGATGCAGGTGAAGTCATTGAATTTGATCATCCTTATAGCTTGATCAGCAATACTAGCTCTTCTTTCCACAGTATGTGTAAAGATAGTGGTGAACTTGAGGTCTTGATCCAGTTAAGTAAAGAATCTTACCTTAAGAAGGTAAACGCTAAATAAAATAGTTTTGTATAGATTACAATGAAATGGAGTTCTGTTGTCTAGTTGCAGTAGTCAATGCGGTAAACTGGAACATATGTATTTGATATCTCATATACTAAATTTACGAGTCTCGTGAGTTTATGATATTTACTTCTGCGAACCAACTTTAAGCTATGCCCGTGGCCCACCGCCTTTTAAGCTATAGATCAGGGAGAGGTATGGACGATTGATATGATGCTCATGTTCAGCTCCTCCCAATTTTATATCAATCTTCTTCAAGTGATGTTTTGAAGTTTTCTGGCCATTGGTTGATCGGAATCAAAAGACTGAACATCCAAACTGGTCAAAACCCTTTAATTCCAACATCCCTATATTGCAATATTTGCGAAGTGCAAACAATGGATGGCAAGGAGGCAGTTGAATTACGTTGAAGGGATTACTTCAGCATCTGAAAGTTCCAAAATGCTTAGTCTCAGCTTGTTTGGGAGAGCTTCTTCATGGTTGGAACAAAGCAGAGACAGATATTTTTACGAAAAGCTATCTGAACTAAAACATTCAGCTACTCTAATATAGTGCTTGTTGTTCGGGGTTTGCCCCTCACACAAAAATCCACTGGTTGCGTCTCCTTTCCTTGCGCACACACTTGGCGATAGTAGCAACGACAAAGAGAAAAGCCCTCATCGTTTTCATTTTCATTGAGTTTTGCCTTCAGGTATATAAACCTCATTTAAACAATTGTTTAAATTCTGTAGAACCCGAAGTATTCTGATCTTCAGCTAGTCATGTTAGTCACGTTACCAGAGATACTTAAGGGACTACAGACAGGTTCTCTGGACAGCTTGAATCTTTTAATAAAAATCAAAGAGGCATATGTGAATGAGCAGTTCGATAATGGCCTAGATAATTCTATCAAGAGACTTGGTGAAGATAAACAAAAGCTTCTATCAATCTTGAGCTCCCTAAGCTTTAGCTTCGAAAAGTGCTTCGGTAATGTGAAAGAAACATCGCATACTACGTTTGACGAGCTCCTGAATGCCTTTGAACTAGATGAAGTCCAGAAGCGAATATTAATTGAGCTAATCCAGACCTTTCCTCTTTTCATGATAATCTTTGTATCTCCGTTTATTGGCAAGCATCACCGGGACATGGAAGAATCTGTGTCGTATGATGTCGCTCCAATTGCGTTTTATAAGGCTTATTTTGAACTATACCATGTTCCAGTTGAAAGGTCAAATGACAAGGATTTGAAATTGTTTTGTGGCATCTACAAAAACTATATCAAGTCTATTGACGAAATATCACGGTCGTCGGATTGGAAAATTCGATTGGAACGACTTTCCGCTCATTTTCCAGAGTTCTTTAGATTTAAAGAAATAGAGAGAGATGGTTGGATTGATTCAATTGAATCCAGTGTTTCCAGCTATGCTGATTTATTACTTCTCTTCCCTAATGAACCAATTACGATCGATGATGAGGCGAAGAAGTGTTATAGGGATCGAATAGAGTATTTCACCGAACAATTTTTGGGTAACGAAAGTGTAACCCTTTCAGGAACTGCATTGCAATTTTCAAACTCAAAACTAGATGGAACTCTAGAAGTGTCAGTTGGACGTCAGCGTCGTGAAAATACTTTAGGATCCGTACATGTTCAGTATAGAGCGGGAATTGGTCTTGAAGAAGATCTTGGTGACTTTTCAGAAATTCTCCATTTAGATTCAGATATTACGCGTGGCCAAGGCGATTATTAGAAATGTGCTTCTAAAAGGTGTTTCTGATAGAGGTCTGATTATATTTGTGTCAAAAGGGACTGATTATCTTCTGAATGTCAGGGTTGCATTGGACCAGATCAATTTCACAAACATGAAGATGGTTCATATGTTACATCATTAGAGACCATAAAGAGAGTCAAGAAATCTTTGGTATATACCGATCAGCAAATTTGGTTCCTCCCGGCTTATTTGGTCCATGGTAGAAATTATTGGGCTTATGGTGGAAACTCTGCGCGCGAGCCTGAGCCTGCAGTCTTCAGTGAAGAAGAAGTCACTGAGAAGATATTGCCAGTCTCAATAAACGTCTATAAATTGGATAAGACTGCGAAACCTCTAGTATTCAACTCACACATGGATATTGTCAATTCATTATTCACAAATATGAAGGATCTTGAAGCAACGGAAGATATGCTGAAAAAGATGGCTGCTGTTCAATGTACATTAAGAAGAAAGGTTGATAGTAGAGGCCATGAACTGAGAAGAAGTGCAAGACTCAATAATCAACTGTCCACTCCCATTTATATTACCGGTTCCAAAAGAAGGAAAAGCTGGGATATATTGAAGGAAAAGGGTTCTCTCTCACTTAGAGTATCTTTTGAGGGTGAGACCGTCAATGATTTCAATGCTGTGAATGTCAAGGATTCAAAAACCTACCTTGAAGCAAGCTTGCAAAGACTGGGATTCGATTTATGCTCCTTTATTGCATGGAAACGTCGAAGTCATTTTCGTAACTTCAGAGCAACAACGGTAATAGTGACACGGGATGCAATTTCCAAATACTTGATTGAGTCTCCATGGCCTGTATGTCCAGAAGTTAGCTTCAAGAGAATTCTGGTTAACTCAAATGCATCAGTTGAAGATGTTATTGATACGGAGAAGATTGTGTTGAAATTTTATAACGTGTTTTTGCTTGAAGAGGCGTTCACTAACGGAGGTGAAATTTACCATGATTCTGTTGACGAGTACATAGAGGCCTGTTATAAAAAACTCTACAAAGGTGAGATTGATTGTCTCAGGAAAATTGCCGATTTCAACAAGTCATCTGAAGAGCAAGGATTAGATTCCAGGATCAACGCCCCCTAAAGTCTTCATATATGGTGATGAATTGGATATACTCCACGGTTCATGGATGCGAAATGGATATCTGGGTTTTTATTTTGCAATGAGTTTCATTGAGCAAGACCAGAGCTGGGAGGATTTGTTGCCGTTACCTAAAGACATTATTGCTGATGCAATAGACCAAATGGATCTTATGGTTCAAAGAATGGGAATATACCACGGTGATATTGACCTAAGAAACTTGAGATTCCATGACAACCAGATTTACTTTATTGATTTTGGAATCACAGCTAAAGTTGATCCTACGTGCTACGCTCAATATTCCGAAAATTACAGTGATCTTCTTTCAGATATGCTAGGGAATACGTATGAACATTATACTGACTGCTACTGCTATATGTTCTAGCTGTCTTGAACTTTTATTTGCTGTGGCTAATCAAAAAATGCTAACTCGTCACCGCTATCTGGATATGCGGGAAAGAGGGCATCCTACTTTCGTGGATGATGCCTTAATATCTCAATTCGAAGAGTGATTGGCTGCATCTAAAATTTGATTATAAGCATAAAGAACCTCTTAAGGTTGTGATACTGCAAGAGCGAAACTACAATTCCGAAGTCTTTCAGATAGGTAGAGACCTATTTCCTGAATTGTTCGATCCCAGCGGAGGCTGATATTGTCATATTTTTAATGATGTTCCTCAAAAAAACCTGGAGGAGTGCTGCCGCAGTTTTGAGTCCATGAAGAAGTCGTTTCTATGGATGGTAAAGGATTTAGGCATGTAAATGTGCCCTGTTGCAGAATTTGAAGTATCTGAGGATGTCACTCTATTGGTCTGCTGAAGATGGAGTTATTGAGTGTTGTTCAAAGAAGGCCTATGATACAAGATGTGAAGCCTACAAAGCGAGAATCATATAACTTAATAATTGCTAATAAAGCCGCTATTAATATATGATATTTTACGTACTTGCAGAAGTGTTTGTTCTAAACTAGACGTTAGTGCAATACAAGCAGTAGTAATGCCCATGAGAGTGTAGTCGTCAAAAAATCATAGGAAAGTCACGGGTTTACTCGATGATGATATTTCCTCCATTATAATCAGCCTTCTTACTAGTATCACCATTACTGCTACTACCCTGTTCAACCTATATAAGTGTAGTTGCTTCGTTCGTTCTTGTTTAGTTTCGAATCTTTCGTGGAGCGCTTAAAATTAGAATCCTGACAGGTGACAGTGCTTTTAGCTACATCTGCTTGCATATTTTAGCTCTAAAGCGATTTCTCAGGCAACCGTTTCGTTACGAGCACGCAGTGCCTATTTCATAAGTTGATACGTACACTGAACAGGCTGAAAGAACTAAAGAAAGCTACGAACTATAAGGTATCTAGCATACTCTGAACATATAAATATCTAGTATCATCATGAATAATAGTCTAAATAGGATTGGCCATATTAGTTGCGCTTTTAATCATATCATCAATTGCGCTTAAAGAGTCAATATCAAATTCACCAAAGTTATAGTTTTTGAAATCAAAATCCAGTTGATTGTTGTCAATCCAATCACATCCTGTATCAGAATTTGGTGAAACAGGGTCGAAATCTGCTGGAATCTTGAATATTCTCTCATCGAAATCATTTCCGATAGCATTGTTACTACCCACGGTACCTGTGCTTTTTGATAAGGGCATTGCTGGACTTACAAAAGCAGGAACTAATGGAAGTAAATTGTTAGGCTGCAGGGGCAGCGCATTCAATGCAGGCCTTTGGTTGAGTGTAGATACAGTGCTAGCAGCTGAAGGTGAATTGGAAGCAGGTGACTGTGAATAAATCTTCTGCTGGGTTTGTGGTTTCTGTTGTGCCTCAAGGGCTTGATATTGAGCTGATGTCTGTGCTTGAGGGCTTAAAATCGGCAGATCGTAGCTCATTCCCGTTTCAATGTAGCCCGTCGGTGCATTGAAGACCTTTGATAAGTCTGAATCTTTAGACAGTTGGCGTTGCTTCTCGTCAAGTTCCTTCCGTTGCTGTTTCAACTTTTGTTTCTTCGTTGAATCATTGTCAAGGCGCTTATTCGACTCAATATGATGTTGGAAGTGTATTTGCATCTTTGTAAACAAGTTTGGGAGTAATTTGGATATACTATCCAGCAAATAGTTTGCAATCTTCGAACTTAAGTACCAATGGGCTGATATCTGGAAAATACCAGACAGCTCCAGTTTCATATACTCTTCATAGATATTCAAATCATTTGAATTCAAATGATTCTGGTTTTCATTCGTTTGAGCAACTTGACTAGACCATAAATAGGCAGATAAATGAACTAATCCAGCAAATGCTAAAGAACAGGCATTTAATGGAGTTCTTTTTAGGATATCAATAGGATTCGTATCTATCAGCGTTTTAGCTATCAAATTAGCAGCATCAATAGTCTTCCTCGTTTCAATGATCTTTCTGGAGTTGATCAAGTCCTTTCCATTAGGTACTTCTTGGAAATTATTTTCAGTTTTATTCAGTTCATCATTTAGTTTTTCAACACATTTCAAGTTTCGTGGAATATCTGACCTCCATAAAAATGACAACGGTCTATGTGTGAAAATCTTAGCGTAGTTCAACATGATCAAACCTTGTTGAATACCTTCATTCACTCTCCCATTACCATCGATCAAATAAGGCAACTTGTAAAAATCAGGATTTGAAAATTTCAGCTCCCAGTTTGATAAAGATGCAGTGAGCTTAGTATATTGATGTCCAATGCTCATTTCTGAAAAGATAATGTTATTCAGCCTCACAGAATCGTCAACCAACTTGGAAGTATACGATCTTGTTTCGTAGTCAAATTGAAACTTCGTTGGAATGGATGGAAATTGGACAAAACATTTGATGGAGGTCAACTTAGATAGTGTTTTACCATCAGCAGATCCTATTATGATATCTAAAAAGAACAGTTCCCAGAAACATCTTCTTGCAGACTCCTTGAGCATAACATCAGGTAAAGTCCTCACTCTTCTAGTATTATAAAAATTCATGTTAATCTCATCGCTTGAAGACCCACCTGGGGTTGATCCGTTTGATGCTCTATTCTTTTTCTGAATAACGTTCCCATTTATGTCTTCACCAGTAAATGCTTCCTCGTCCAGATTATTGATATCTAAATGAACAGCTAATTCAATGGCTTGCTTTCTCAAAGATGTGCTCAAATCATGTAACGCAGAAACGTGGCAGACCAAAGACAACAAGATCAAAGCTTGCAAGGTTATCACATCTTTATCCTTAGATCCTATCAATTCTATGATCTCAGAAGCAATCTGAAAGATCTCATTAATGTTTTTGGAGTACTTTGAAGACAGATACCCATCACCCAGGACTTTCATCAGTCCGACAATTTCCTTTGGGTAATCAATTAAACTAAGGAAGACATCGATTTCTGCCAATGGTGGTAAAATTGGATGAGAGTTATGGAAATGATTATAGTAGTTATGTATGACAGCACTGTTATTGAAAGTCTGGTCTAAGAAAGGAACACGATCTAATGATTTCTCATAATTCTCAACTTTTATAAAAGATGAAGGAGAGCCATCAGAGTTCGAACCTTTGGTAAGACAAGGAAGTGAACCAATATTTTTGCCAGCCAAAAAGCCACAAGATTTCTCATCATGTCCATTGGGACAGGGCTTTACCTCGTCATGGGATCCGATACAGGGCAGGTGTAATTCTGGAACATCAGAAACATTTGGCCTAGTCCTCTTGACACCCTTCTTCCGAGATCCGCCTCTGTTACTCTTAACATAAGAGCAGTCTTTCTCGTGCTCCTCGCATCTGGTACACTTAGGCATTTTCCCATCACATTTCAAGTGTCGTTGACGACATTGTAAACAGGCCCTGGAAACATGTTTAGCGTTTGGTTTCTTGTTGGACTTTGGATCCGGTGAACTTGAGTTCGGGCTCGGCTGTATCTCCAGATCTTGAGCTAGTGGTAATGAGTCCATAGTTTCAAGGTGTGATTTATATATCTTCTGTTATTCAAGGATGGTAGATGCTCTCATAAAGAAAGGATGAGAAACTAACCCAAATGTGCTCTATCCGAGATAGAAAAGAATTGAGACAAATTACCTAATAAACTGCTGTTATGGAGACTTTGTTATGGGGCCTCTAGTCCTTATCAAGGCTGTGAAGTGGCTCCGAGATGCTTTACTGTCGCTGAATGATGTCGAGTGATAGATATTTATTTGTATTTTCAAAGCCCGGCAGAAAAGAACTACACGGTGCTACATAACGCTTGATTATGTAAGATGTTTTCATTAATACATACACTCTACAACTAAATAACTAAATTAGAAAGCCTGTTGGCAAGGCCAAACTATTCCAGCCACTTTCATTGAATCATATCTGAGTAATTTTTTTGTTCACATTCTTGTCCTGGTTCAATTCGTGGTATTCTTGGACCAAATAACCCCATGCGAAATCTGCAACGGTGCTTGCGATACCCAAAGAGTAGGACAAAGTGATGGCATAAAAAAAGTTGGAGTTACCCGATCCCAAATCAATCCATAAATGGTAGAAAATAGGTGCCAGAACTATAGAGACTAGTAGCAACAATGTGCTAATGATGAAGTATGATAAATACTTGAAAACAGGCTGCAGTAGAAGCAGCAATGTGAGATATAATGATAGATCGCCCAACTCCGGATATGGCTTAGTGAAGTTCAACCATCCTATTGTTAAAATGTATGCAAACGTGCCATTCAATCTTAAAGATAATGGCATGATCAATGACACGTAGTAGATGTTGAAAACGGCAATGTAAAAAGGAATGAAAAAGTCAAACATTTCAGTGAAATAATACCACCATAATCCTAAATTTGGTTCAATTTTATCAAACATTATAATGACACCATAAGTTGAGTCTATGAATTTCCATGAGTTTCCTGTCAAAACATAACTGAAACCGATCAATGAGCCGATAGTGGACAGCGTAACTAGAATGAAATTGGCCATTGAACGCTTAGATTCATATGTGACTTTCAATAGGGGGAAAACCAGATAGATCGGGGTATATGATAGATATGCGGCAATACTGATTGAAATTGCACTCAGCGTCGAGTTACCAATTAAACCATAATGAAAAGCAGACGCAATGAATAAGTTGTTGAAACTAACTGTTGATTTCCCGATATTTGACAGAATAGAAATTGGGTTCAAGGCGAACACCAGACCTATAATCTCCGGTGATAGTTTGTTCTTTCTGTATTGTGTTGATTTCAAATCTAAAGTCTTAGCGATTTGAATGATGTAATAGGCCGTAACTGCATCGATCAATGGATAGAGCAGACCAGCAGACTCTATGAAGCTGTCCATGAGTAAAATCAACAACGGCGAATGGTGAACGACACCTCCATCGTAAATGCTGATGTTATTTGAATACAGGAAGACACCTTCCTTTAACGATGTGAAAGAGGACACAAGTGTTGATAGTTCGACTGCACCTTGAAGATTTGACGACGCTGTAGGGAGCACTGTGGGAATAATTAGCCTCACCAGAAAAGCGAGGAGAATCACACGTTTCTCTGTGAGCATTTTGACAATGAACCTAGAACCAGCAGTAGACAAAAGATGAAGGTTCTTAAAGAGTTATAAGTTATATGAAAACACATATGCGAAAAACAAACACCCAGACATTGAGGTTGTGTGCGATGGTTTAAACCGACGGGTGTGTACCGACGGATATATTCTATAGCATTTGAGATTGGTTCCTAGAGTTTAAGAGAGTGTCGATTCGACAGCTTACATAGTTAAGGATCATTAGGCTGCGGTACCGCCGGCATACTCCTATAATAGCAGCATTGGTAAATTCAGCTGCTCGCGACATGCTACAGACACTTTTTTTATATACATTAGCAGGTCGATTACTTGCAGCTCAAGGTAAGCTAGTATTAGTACTACAGTTGTCTTGATAACGATCTCATATAATCGCAATCTTAATCAGTGGCTTGAAATATTAGATAGAATGCTATAACCAGATGGCTTATATTGTATTAATAATTACTGCCTCATCGAGGCACATGTACTATTATGATGTGGTAATAATCCTGATAAACTAGCTGTCGTTGTTCAATACTATATGGAAGGGGTTTTGGCTAATAGAGTTTACTTGAGGATTGACCGACCCCACAAAACCTTTTATTTTGGAGGGTATGAGGTGTTTTCAAATTATCAAGACAAGCGATAATATAGGGATTAGAGATAGCAACAGCTAGCTTGTAGGCACCAGCTAGAATTGGTAAGTCTATTAGATGACGGCACTCTGGATCCAAGAGTTGAGGAGGGTCAGCAGCTAATGGAATAGTATTCTTACCGCATGAGGTTTTGCTTGCAAACAACACTCATATCAGACAGTCATTGGAAAAAAGATCAGGGACACTGAGTTATTGTTCCAGGGCTCGGGGTCTTTTTGAACATTATAGGTCAGAACTTGATGGCTGTAAATCCGGGAGAAACACATCGTTAACGATACGTTCAACTTCCTTTATCTTGAGTTTTAATTGATAAAGTTGTACTTAATGGAGTGTAGTATATCATCTCTCATTGTTCGTGGAACTGGAACTATCTTCATTATTGACCATTAGTCTCTGCAGGAATTCCAATTCTTCCCTTTCCTGCTGATCCTTCAACACCTTTCTCTCCTCCTCCAACTCCTTGTATTTCTTCGTGGTCTTTTTCCGCTTGCTACTATTTTGCTGTGACTTTCTATCTTCCAAAATTTGTTGTCTGGATTCCTCAGGGTTCAAAGAATGCTGGACTTTCATACCCAGGATCTCTCTGGCCTTCTTTCTATTCTGACTCTGAGATCTTGTAGCTTGACAAGTGACCATTATTCCCGTGGGTATGTGCTTCAGCTGAACTTTAGAGTTGGTCTTATTGATCTTCTGCCCACCGGGACCCCGACCACCTTTCAAGAAGACCTCTTCGAGCTCACCCTCGGGCAGTTTAGGTCTAGGTGGGAGCTTGTTAGCCTTAATAAGAAGACTGGGCACCGTATGGAACAGAGAATGGGACTTCACACCTGTCAGCAGAACACCTGGCCTCTGGACCAGAGCCAAACACCTGTATCTAAGCATCAAATACCAATTGCAACAGCAATAGCTCCAATATAATATAATATAATATAATATAATACAATACAATATAATACAATACAATCTGATAAAAGAATATGTCTCGGACGTGACACATCGCACAAAACCGGCGTTTACCGCGAACCCGTTTTTTTTTTGTACTTTCTTTTTTCCTGCACATAAATTTCCAACTTCTTTGTTTTGCAGCTCCTCCCAATTGAACGCAATATTGGAGCACGGGAGCAGCATAGTATGTCCGAAGAGAACGACACAGACGCATTCAAGTTCGTCGCTCTGGGCGGTGGTAGTGAAGTTGGTAGATCATGTCATATCATACAGTACAAGGGAAAGACAATCATGCTGGACGCCGGTGTTCATCCTGCATTTTCGGGGCTCTCTACTCTGCCTTTCTATGATGAATTCGATCTGAGCACCATTGATATCCTGCTGATCTCACATTTCCATTTGGATCACGCGGCATCGCTTCCCTACGTGATGCAACACACGAATTTCAAAGGACGTGTGTTTATGACCCATCCTACAAAGGCTATTTATCGTTGGCTGTTGACTGATTTCGTTAAAGTTACATCAATTGGATCGAGCACGAGTTTGTATACCGATGAGGACCTGCTAGAGTCCTTTGAAAAGATTGAAACAGTGGATTACCATTCCACGATGGAAGTTGACGGGATACGGTTTACCGCTTATCATGCTGGTCATGTTTTAGGTGCAGCTATGTATTTGATCGAGATTGGCGGATTGAAGGTCTTTTTCACTGGTGATTACTCCAGAGAGGAATCACGTCATTTGAACCCTGCCGAGGTTCCACCTGTGAAACCGGATGTTTTGATTACAGAGAGTACGTTCGGTACTGCTACGCACGAACCTAGATTAGAGAAGGAACTAAGGTTGACTAATCTAATACATTCTACATTGGTGAAAGGTGGTAGAGTACTGCTACCCGTCTTTGCATTAGGTACTGCTCAAGAACTGTTGTTGATCTTGGACGAGTACTGGAACAATCATCCGGAGTTGGAAAATATCAATGTTTATTACGCATCTTCATTAGCCAAGAAATGTCTCGCAGTATTCCAAACATATATCAATATGATGAATGACAACATCAGAAAACAGTTTAGAGACCAGAGTTCGAACCCCTTCCAGTTCAAACATGTTAAAAACATTAAGAATCTAGACAGATTTGAAGACTTCAGTCCATGTGTTGTTGTTGCCAGTCCAGGTATGTTACAAAACGGTGTATCTAGAGAACTATTAGAGAAATGGGCACCTGATTCAAGAAACTCTTTAATTTTGACAGGGTATTCTGTCGAGGGTACTTTGGCCAAGAATATAATCATGGAACCTGATACGATTCCATCGATATCTAATCCAGATGCACAAATCCCAAGAAGACTGAACATTGAAGAGATTTCATTCGCTGCACATGTGGATTATGAACAAAACTCCAAGTTTATTGAACTGGTTGATCCAAGATCGATTATCTTAGTGCATGGAGAATCAAATCCAATGGGTAGATTAAAATCAGCGTTACTATCCAAATATTCCAAGTTTAAAAACACTGATAAAGAAGTGAAGGTGTACAACCCTAGAAACTGTGATGAGTTGAGTTTAAAGTTCAAATCCTTGAAGGTTGCCAAGGCATTAGGTTTCAACATTGAGGAGGAAGAAACTGAAGAAAAGGAATCAGATGAAGTCATTACTACAGAGAAGGATGAGCTAGAAAAGTCTTTAAAAAAACAAAGCTCTAAAATCATCAACGGTGTCCTGATCGCTAAGGATTTCGATTTGAATCTAATGAAAGTTGATGATGTTAGAGAATACGCTGGTTTAACATCCACAATTGTCAAAGAACGTCAAACACTGCGAGTCGATGCAGGCAGGGATCTAATCCAGTGGCATCTCTCTCAAATGTTCGGCTATGTTGAAGTGTTGATCGACGATGCGGAAGAATACGAAGTTAGAATCATGAACGAAATCACTATTAACTTTGTGAACCCAATTTGTACTGTTGAGTGGACGAGCGGGATCATCAATGACACAATTGCAGACTCTGTCGTTGCCATTCTGATGTCTGTTGACTCATCGCCTGCATCAGTCAAACTTTCGTCAAAGGGACATAATCACTCACACGGTGAAGAGTACGCGGATACTTTAGCCGATTCAAGGGTCACTACCAGAATCAATAGAATATCCAAGATGCTGAAAGCGCAATTCGGCGAGTCGTTCAAAGTGGATGATGATAAGAGAGGTGCTGTTGTTAAAATCGGTAAGAACGAGGCGACTATTAACTACTTTGATTTGACTGTCGAGTGCTCGTCAAATGTCTTGAAGGGTAGAATTGAAAATGTTTTGAATAGAGCGACTGAGTTGGTTGCTCCATTAGCACAAAGCATCAAATTATGATTTGAAACAGTGAGTGGGATCGCTGAGAATCCCGTTATTAGCATTAGATTTTTTTTTTCTTTTTTTTCTTTTTGAAAATGAGAGTGAAAGTGCGCGTATATAGATAATTTTTGAAAGAGATCTCATTCAACTAGTTACGTATAAGTGTATAATAATAAGTCATCGAATATTATCTATTTAGTGGATCGTAAAATACCAAAAGACCCATCATCAAAAGAACTGAAACATTAAACACCGTAAAGACAGACAGACAGACAGACAGATACAACACAACCTTAGAATCCAGACCTCAAAATATTCTGCCTTTGATGTCTAAACGTTATAGATTCTTGACGTTCTAAAGCATACAATGCCTTATCCAGAGAGAACTTTGCAAAATCTCTCCCGTTCACGAATTCCTTTCTTAAAGTTTCATAAGAGGTAGAGAACCCAATTGGTAATCTCTTTCTGATATCCGTTTCAATTCTAGTGACTTCTCGTTGAGTTTGAGGGGAAACATTTGAAATCCCCTGACCTGCGGCATCCATTGTAGAGGCCTGGAATAGTCTGATAGCTTCATCAACATGTTGTTCATTTGCAATTGGATTCAGTTGAAGCTTGGCTAATGACTCAGAGATACGAATGATGGCTTCCAGTTGACGAATTGTGATTGGGATCGAGGATCTTTCATTAGCTTCCACTTCTTGATCATGCACTTGTTTTCTGATTTCAACGAAATGTGAACTTAGCTTTTCTGCAGCCTGTGGAGATAATCTTGGTGCACATTTGGCACGACAATAGGAGATGTATCTTTTCATTTTCTCCAGGGCAATTTCACCATCCAGTTCCTGATTATTCGTTCTACCCATATGGATGTTCAAGACGTGACTTGCAATAGAAAGATCTCTTGCCTGATTGTGATCATCTTTCACAATGAAAATCATATCGAATCTAGAAAGGATAGTTGTTTGAAAATCAATGTTTTCACCAGGAGTTTTCATTTCATCATATCTACCATAGATTGGATTTGCTGCAGCAAGGACACTTGTTCTTGAATTCAAAACAGTAGTGATACCAGCTTTAGCTATAGAAATAGTCTGTTGTTCCATCGCCTCATGAATAGCAACACGATCTTCATCTCTCATTTTATCAAATTCATCAATACAGACAACACCTCCATCTGCCAACACCATAGCACCACCTTCCAGGTAAAACTCTCTGGTACTGGCGTCTCTTTGCACAGATGCAGTCAAACCAGCAGCGGAGGAACCTTTACCTGATGTATAAATAGAGATAGGACTAACTTTATCAACAAACTTCAACAGTTGTGATTTGGCAGTACCTGGATCACCTAATAACAACACGTTAATATCACCTCTTAATCTCATACCATCAGGGAGTAGTTTCCTGGATCCTCCCATCAATAGGCAGGCAATAGCCTTCTTGATGTCTTGATTACCGTAGATTGAAGGAGCAATTGAGTTAGCAAACGCCTCATACAAGTTTGGATCTCTTGACATTTGTAAGAACTCCTCTTCCTCCTCCTCTGAGAATATGACATTTCCTGAAGAGTTAGTATCCACCTCCTTTTGAATCCCAATGACTCTGATATATGGATTTCTAATAGCGACCGCTGAGGGACCTTTAACTTTAGACTGATAGATCGAATAGATACCAGTGATGGTACAACGAGCACCCGGGATCACTTTATTCGCAAGGTATCTATCAACAGAGAGAACCAAATGTCTAGGCATCTCACCAACAGGGACCATTTCCGGCAACTCTTGCAATTTCAACACCTGCTGGTCGATGAAACTGGATTTATCATGGACGATAACATATGGGTCTGGAGGACACTGATTTCTTTCACCATCAGCTGGGATAGAGGAACAACGTTTCGGCAAGACGACACCGCCGAAACTCGAGGCGATCTTGATCCGCTGCGTGTGTCGACAGGAGCGACACATTATCTGCACAGAGACCGCCTTTGACGAAAGAACAGATGCACTGATGATAATACCGCTGACTCTCACAATCTTCGAAATGTGTTCAGAGTCCAATTCCCTGATCGTGAGCTTCGAGGCACCCGACTTCAACACCAGCTGGCAGATAGGGAAATTAGGAGGGATCTCATTCTCTTCAGCGTACACCAACTGTTTAGCGACTAAAGTAATAGCCTTTTCAAACAAAGGAACCATATCACTTGGCTCATCCATCAATTGCTTGTTCAGGTTCTCATTGTAACCGATAAGGTGCTCCGTGTTGACGACTAGCACGTACTCCTGCGCCAACAGGTTTTCTCGTAGTTGATTTCTATAGATGAAATTGGCATTGATTCTAAACTCCACGATAAAGCTCTTGAATGCGTTGATGTATTCCTCATTGCTGTCCTGCTCCGACTCTTCTGGTGGGAGAACGGCAGCTGTGAAGACGTCTGGACGGTCGTATGACATGATTGTGGGCTGGGCTAATCAAGGAGCGTAAGGAGCAGCGAGTATGAGACACGAAGTATCAACAACAGAGTGGAATAAAGAGCAGAAGAAGAGAGAAAGGCGGTAATTTTCATGCCTTCAATTTACCGAATCGGGAAATTCTGTAAAAAAAAAAAAAAAAAAAAAAAAACGCGTCGCGAAAAAAAAAGCGGTGGAGTTCCGAGCACTGTCAGCTGACATCACGTGCAAAGAGATACTTCCGAGGGTGCTTTAGTCTCTGTTTTTCTTTGCATTTCAATTTATTCCACTTTTAGACAGCATATAATATAATACAATACAGGTATATTCACAGACGATAATGGCGTATGTACTGCATTTCTGAATTGACGTATCAGTGCCTTTTTATACTAACATCGTGTCAACAGTGAATTGATTGACCGTCCGAAATCAGAGCTGACGCAGGATGAACTGTCAAAGCTAGAAGAGTACGAGTTTCAAAATGGACCAATGTCTATACTGCAGGAGGCTGTGACACAGGGTTCGCATGTCTTGATATCTTGTCGTAACAACCACAAACTCCTTGCGAAGGTCAGAGCTTTCGACAGACATTGCAACTTGGTGTTGGAGAATGTCAAAGAAGTGAGTATTGTTTTTTCTATTTTGTTTTTTTCTTTTCTTCAAAGAGAAGCTTGAGGGTTTTATACTAACGGATGATACAGTTGTGGACTGAAGTTCCTAGAAGTGCGAATGGGAAGAAAGGTAAGACTGTTTCGAGGGAGAGATTCATCAGCAAGTTTTTCCTAAGGGGTGATTCAGTTATCGTTATCTTGAAGGCATAGTTTGTGGTTTTGTTGTGTGTTTTCTTTCTTTGACTGGGGTTTTTATTTTGTTTTGTAATTTTAGAGATTGTATAAAAGAAAAAGGCTTTTTAATGTGCTAATGCAGGCAGGTGTTTGTTATAAATAAATATACATTGTGTATTTATATCGAATTTTTCTTTTTTTATTAGTTCTACTATTTACAAAATTCTAACCATTAAATTCTCTCTCTCGATGGATGGCTCTTTTATGCTGAAACGATCAATGGTTTAGTGACTGTTGATTTACCCTTTGTGACCTTGATTTGATATTCACCAACTTCTTTAATGACCTCGAGAGGATTGCCGTTGCTCAAGATGGTTAGGTCTTCAACAGGAACAGTAACACTCACTGACTGGGCTATCTGCTTAACTATGAGATCTTTGGTGATCTCTGCAACTGATCCTTTCCTCAACTGTATCAAATCTAGATTGACTTCCAATTTGAACAGAGAGTATTCAGGTTCTTCCTCCACTGCAGACTTAACGATGCCTTCATCATTCGTCTCAGGGACATCAAACAACAGAGAGTCAATTTCAATCGATTGAATCTTCTTTGACTTACTAACAAGTTTAACTATAGGTTCTTCCTTCTTCTTCACCTCCTCCACAACAACAGCTCTGGCCTGTTTCTTCACCACAGGGATTCTTGGGCCCAAGTTCAATCTAGGAATGATGTATGCGGCCCCGTTCTTTGGGTATAGTTTGTTTCTCATGAGTCCCGGAAGGACTTCGATGATTTCACCTTTGGCACCATACTGCGGGAAGTCCTTTAATAGTTGAACCTGTATTCTGTTTTCACGCTTGGTACGTGCAGAGTAACGCACGAGCGGGATTCTGCGGAAGGGAGCGTTTGGCTTGAAAGCGAAACTCATTCTTTTCTTCCTGTGAGAGGCCTGTTTCTTCTACTGCTACACTCTGTTCAGCCAGAGAAAGCGATTTTCCACTTTTTCGATTTTTCTCGAGATTTTGATTTTATTCCCGGTTCGGGACACAAGCGTATACTTCAAGCAATATATACATTAGCACACACACACATCTCTTTGGTTGTGTTTTTATTCCAGGTCACGAATGTCCAGATCATCATCATCTGCTTGCTTACCACCGTCAAATTCTCTTGTCAGATTCTCGTTGATCTTCCACAAGTGTACGATATTATCCTCAGCTGTAGTTGCCAGGGTCCAAGGAATCGTAGGATTGAACGAGATGTCAGTGACATTGGCAGTATGACCAGCATGCATCATAAACAGCTCAGGTGCACCGTCATCTTCATCCTCTTGTACTTGCTCTTCGCCGATCTTGGCAATGTCCCAGAGTATCACTCTTCTGCTCTGGGAACCAGAAGCCAATATCCCATCGTGATGAGGGTCCCATTCCAATGTAGTGACGGAGTTGGAGTGGCCCATGATAGTATGTAATTTACAGCCAGGGTTTCTCAGGTCGAACAACTCAATAGTGGAGTTCTGAAGACCAACAGCGTAGAGGTTTGAAGAAAACGGGGAGAACGCTATCGTGTTGACAAACGTGTCTCTTTCTATTGATTGTACTTCATCAGGAAGTGCCCTTGAGTCGAATATCTTGATGGTCATATCGTCACTAACTGAGCCAAACAATGATGTCTGTTTAGGATGCCATTGAACTTCATTGACGATCTCGTCATGGCTATTAAGGACAATAGTTGGGTTGGTTGAACCGCTGTTGACATCCCACAGGGCAATGGTGAAATCATCCGCTGAAGTCAGCAGTTGCCCGTTTGTTTCGTAGTTCCATGACAAACCATACCCGTTCTGTTGATGGAAATCCAGCAAAAGTGGAGTAGAGGTCTTTGGGTCCTCGGTAATATTATACACGCGCACGTCACCGTTGCCAGCGATGGTAGAGACGATATCTGGATTCAATGGGTTGTATCTGGCACGATTCACCTCGAAGCCGTGCTTGAACTTCTTTGTGATCTTTAAGCGTGAGTTGACAGTCTGCTCTTTGTTCACTATGCTATCTTTCGAGACCAAAGAAGATGGCAGCGTGGTGGATGCAATCTTCAGGTAGTCTTGTACTTCGCCGTGGGTATGTGAGCCCAGCAACAAGCGCTGTGGGATCCCATTGAAGTTATCGCCTTGTGGGATGGCATCAGGCAGCCATTGCACCGTCAGTGAAGGCCATGTAAGGGCAGTCTCTGATACAAAGTCGTACATTGCAGGGCAGTTCTTTCTCCATAGTTGGTACTCCTCTTGCACGGAGAGCTCCTCCTGCTGGCGCTGCTGGTCTTGTGGGGAGGCCATTGGGTGTGTGTATGATGGATGGATGAGCAGAGAGGCGAGTGAACAAAGAATCAACCGGCGGTTACAAACAACAAACAACAAACAACTACAAATAAACAACTAAAAGAATAAACAATTAGAAGAATACGCGTCTCAGCAGATGATCCGGGTAACTGTTATATTTCCGCGCTTTTCGTCAAATGCCGCACATTCAACTTTACAATTACAATTACAATACAAAGAACAACAACATCAACAGCTCAGCGGCTACAATACAACACACAGCACAATGAACAAGCCCAAGTCCGCTGGATCGGCGCAGCCAGCCCCTGGTGCATCAGGCGCCACCGCACAGGTCGCACAGCACGGCGTCACGTCCCTCCAGACGCGTCCCACAGACATTACCATTCCAAAGCAGCTCGACTCCATCATCCCGGAGGTGACTCTCTACAGAAGGCTCCTGGAAGCAGAGAAGAGACTCGACATCTTCACGTCGAGAAAGCTCAGCGACCTACAGGAGACGCTCGCGAAGCAGCAGGCCAAGAAACAACTGCTCCGGATCTTCATCTACAACACGGCCGAAAACCAGCCATGGCAAATCCAACAACAGCAGCAACAGCAACAACAACAACAACAACAGGGCGGCTCGATGCAGCCCCCTGGAGAGCCAAGTTGGACCCTGCGTGTGGAGGGAAGACTCGTGAACAAGGACAAGGCAGAGGACCCGGCAAGGAAGAAGTTCAGCTCGTTCCTTTCTGGAATGGCCATCGACTTGCAACCTAATGCGGCTCACCTCGGTCAACCACTCTCGAAGGAGAACGTCATTGAATGGCACGAGCAAGCTGACCCAAACGTACAAACCGTGGAGTTCGATGGGCTCGATGTGAAGAGAAACGGTGACGTTAATGTACAAACAAGAATCACAATCCAACCAAAAGAACTACCAATCAAATTGAAAACCTCAAGGGAACTCTCTGAACTGCTAGGTGTTTCTGAACTATCCCAACATGATGCCCTGTATTTCATCTGGCAGTACATCCAATTCAACAACCTGCAAAGCCCAGAAGATAAAAAGATCATCAACTGTGATGAGAACCTATCCAAGATCTTCAACGTTCCTAGATTCGAGTTCAAGGATCTATTGACATTACTGTCGAAACACTTGTCTCCTAAACCACCAGTCGTGGTAGATTACGACATCAAGGTTGACAGAGCCTCCACACTGGGCGATTTAGTGATTGATATCGAAGTCCCTGTAGAGGACCTACCGGATCAGATCTTCTGGAGAGATGAAATCAAAAAGATCAATTCAATAGATGAGTCAATCAAGAATCTGAATTCTAAAATCGTGTTGGGGGTCCAGAGCTTGAATAACAATTATAAGAAATATCAGTTTTTCAATAGTTTATCACTGGATCCAGTGACATTCTTCCAGAAGTTCAACGAGTCACATTCAAACTTGTTAAAGATACTGACTGGTGATGAAGGTTACAATGAGGCAAACGTCAGAAACTCAGATTTCTACACTGATGAACTATTGAGTGAGAATGTCGATATCTTGTTGAAAACCAATAGAATCTAGATAGAATCTAGAATGTGTTTAGCTTCTAGTCAATTTTAAGCCGACTGTATTATTATCAAAATATATCTTGTATGTATGTACTGCTTCTCTTTTTCAATCTTTTGAATGCTTTGATGATGGGTATCTATCATTAGATCTTGAATGCTTTGAATCTTTACGTGAATAATTACTTGAACCGTTGTCATTGGATCGGTTCCAGGAAGACCTCTTGTTATATGATCCCCGTGCACCACCATTGTCTTTTTTTTGATGGTCTCCTTGACTATATCTCGAAGTCTTAAAGTTCGACCTCTGCTGGTCAGTTGAGTCCCTATACCCACTTTCATCTTTCAAATCATCCAAGATATTATCAATGTTTATTCTCTTATATTTCTCCTCTAATGACGAAAGAGCCTTGATGCTGCTACTCTCCTGAGGAACTCTCTTATGCTTGATCTTCTCCTCTTTATCCTTCACCCAGTCCTCCGGCTTGACTTTGTTCCCGGGCGTGCTGGGATGCAGCTCGTCAATATCGGTGTACTTCGTCTCAAAACTCACTGCATTCGAAATCATATTGAATCTTTTCATGTACGACACATAGACCCCATTATTATTAGCCTCTGTCGCATCGCCTTCAGCTTTTTTGTTCTCTCCAGGAGCGTTGCCTTCACTTCGCACCTCCTGAGGCCCTGCACCTTTCCGCGAGCTCCGTTCCTCGTAGCTTTTCAATTCAGTCGGGTTCCCGAGCTTTGTTCTTATCTTATAGCTTCTAGCCTGTGTCTTGATTGATCTGCATATCGTCGTACCCTGTGGAACGCAACGACGAGGCACCAGCGTGCAATCGGCTGCCTTAAAGCTCAACATAGTGGGACGACGCCTTACCAATGAACTCATAGTCTCTCTTAATCTATCCCTCTTCAAAGGTCTCCTGAATGAATTCCACTGGCTTTAATCACCAGTAGCTTCTTCATAATACAAAATTTGTAGCAGGAATCCGGGCGCGCGCACGTGACACATCTACTGGTTTGACCACGTGACTGTTCGGCGAGTCATCGCAAGAAAAAAAAAAAAGAAAAAAAACCGAAAAGCTCTCGAAATCAATTGAAAAGTTACACATTAAATTTCAGCCATATCTGACGTCTGTCTGTCTTCACTAGCCATTTTTTAGTTCCCCTGAAAGATGTCATCCCAGCAATACCGTTCTACACGTTCCACCTCTCCAGAGACGTCCTCATTTGAAGAGGCCGTCTTGAAGGGGCTCGCATCAGATGGTGGTCTATTTATCCCATCGCAGATCCCAAAGTTGAATCCTAGCTTCTTGACAGAGTGGAAAGATCTCTCTTTCCAGGAGCTAGCGTTTGAGATTTTGAGACTCTTTATCAACGAGAGCGAGATCCCAAACGAGGACTTGAAGACATTAATCGCTAAATCGTACTCCACTTTCAGACACGAGGACATCACTCCAATCGAAGCCATTGATGAATCAAAAGGTCTATACTTGTTGGAATTATTCCATGGTCCAACTTACGCTTTCAAGGATGTCGCCTTGCAATTTGTCGGTAACTTGTTCGAATACTTCCTAGAGCGTAAGAACGCCGGCAAACCACAAGAGGAGAAAGATATCTTGACCGTTGTTGGTGCCACTTCTGGTGATACCGGTTCTGCGGCCATCTATGGTCTAAGAGGTAAGAAAGACGTCTCCGTTTTCATCTTGTATCCAACTGGCCGTATCTCACCTATCCAGGAGGCCCAAATGGCTTCTGTGTTGGATGACAATGTTCATACTTTATCCGTGAAAGGGACCTTTGATGACTGTCAAGATATTGTGAAGCAGATCTTTGGTGATGTTGAATTCAACAAGAAATACCACGTTGGTGCAGTCAACTCAATCAATTGGGCGAGAATCTTGGCCCAACAAACCTATTACTTCTATTCATATTTCCAACTGTTGAAGAAAACTGGCGCTGATTCAAAAGTTAAATTTGTTGTTCCATCTGGTAATTTTGGTGATATCTTAGCTGGTTACTATGCTAAGGAACTTGGATTACCAATCGAGAAATTAATCATTGCTACCAATGAAAACGACATCTTGGACAGATTCTTAAAACAAGCTGAATACAAAAAGGGTGGTGATGTCAAAGCTACTTTATCTCCAGCAATGGATATCTTGATCTCTAGTAATTTTGAAAGATTGTTGTGGTACTTAGCAAGAAATAACCTAACAGAAAACGATGATCTAAAGGCTGGTGAGATTGTAAATGACTGGTTTGCTCAATTGAAGCAATCCGGTTCTTTCAAAGTTCCTGAAGAAGTCATCACTGCTGCAAGAAAAGATTTCGATTCTGAAAGAGTTGACGATGAAGAAATCTCAAAGACTATCAAGGAAGTCTATACTCTAAACCCATCAAAATACGTCTTGGATCCACATTCTTCAGTTGGTGTCACCGCTTCATATAGACACATTGCCAGAGAAACTGAACCTAACACGAAATATATTTCACTATCCACAGCACACCCTGCTAAATTCGCTGAGGCAGTCAACCAATCATTGTCCTCTGTTGAAGGTTACTCATTCGACAAAGAAGTCCTACCGGAAGAGTTAAGACAGCTATCTGAAAAGGAACTTAAGATCCTATTAGTGGAAAAGGCAGATGTTGAACTGGTCAAGCAAACCATCATTGACGAATTGGCAAAGGAGAAAAAAATCTAATAGAATTAGTCTCTATACATATTAATACACTCGAGGGGGTTTTCTTTTTTAAATCTCTATTATACCATTATTGCCGTAGTTAAACTGATCAATTAACTTCTTTGATCTTCTGTTTCTCCTTCAATTTCACCTTACCATCCACGATATCAACTTCAAAGCCGGCCTCATCTAAAGTTTCGTTAGGTATAGCCTCCCTTGCCTCCAACTTACTGACAAACTCCTGATTCTTTTGATTATTCAACAGTAAAAATCTCAAACAAACAATGCTTCTCTCTTTGATGAAGGGCTCATTATCATCAATGATACAGTTCGATAAAACGAGTTCTAACCCATGAACCTCTCTCATCTTTTCCTGAACCTCAAAGTTCTCATGGACCAATGCGTTGAGAATCTCAATAATCATCGACTTCGTGTGTGGGAATGCCTTATATTCAATCTTATTCGCGTCTTGGTTCTCTTTCATCTTTTCTGAATCTTTCAGCCTTTTAGCCTTTATGTTTTGATGCAGTACACCTAATAGCTCAACTAGTTTCTCAACTCCATTGTATGAAAGCAGGAACTTCCTGGAATGTTCGAAATGAACCAGTGTAGATAAGATGTCCAGAACCCTAGAGGTCTTTTCATATATGAACACAGGATCCTTGTCATCTTCATGAACTTTGAAATATTGCTGAACTTCTGTTACTGTCTTCTGGAACAACTCGTAATTCCACGAGAGTATCACTGTTAACTCAAACACTTCCCAGTTAGATTTACTCGTGATGATGGCTTCTGCGACTTTATAGTATCTAATCATGAGATCCTCGTCATTGTGAACAGTAATGAATTTCAAAAATGATTCATGAATAATCAACGTACTGAATATCTTGACGATCAGCAACTCGAACAGCGATAGCTCATGGTCTGGATTCTTGAGATCTATCCTCTCATACTGTGCCAGTAGGTATTGAAATATTGGTTTTCCTTCCCCAAGTGACAAGGCATCATACAAGAAATCACTGGATTGAAACAAGTTTTCCAGATACTTGCAAAATGGCAGTGATAGTTCCTCATTCCAGAACTGATTGTACTGTGCAAATTCGGTAACTTTGACTAACATATCCTTCTCAAACACTTTCTGAGAGTCATCAACTGTTGAAAAATTATAGAAGAATTGGAAACAACTAACATCAAGATTCAATACAACTGCATCATCAAGGGCCAATTCATGAACCCTGGACATTAATTGGAACACTTCGCCTCTTATATCTAGATCTTTACAGTGTTGCACACCATCGGCATCGGAAATCAGGTTCCTACTAAGGATAACTATTCCCCTAACCAATCGCACTCTCAAAATCACCATCGGGTCATCAGATATCAGCACACACTTACCAATTAGGTCTTTGATCTGCTGCCATATCTGTTGTGATCTTGTGAGTTTCTTCAACAGTGACGCATCTTGGTTTGTCATCTGCAGTAAATGTCCTAGCTCTTGAAGATTTTTCTGGAACACACTAGCGTCAAGTGAGGAGCCATTAGATAGCACGGACGTAATCTCAGATAGCAGCCCCTCAGGTGATGAAATGCCACTCATAGCTGGAGAACCTAGAGAGTTCGATGGGCTCTAAGATGGTATTATGCATCAGTTAAATAAAAATAATTATACTACAGTATCAGGTCAGGGTTCAAAACCGTTGGTTGTAGAGATGGTAGTCGTGAGTTTATTCTCACTAGTTATGGAGATATTCTATTTAAGCTTGTTTAGTATTGCAAAGAGAAGATTAGATATAGTTTATATTTTCTATGTAGTTATTCCTAATCTGTTTCAGAATCGCTGTCATCCTCTTCCTCAAGCAATATTTTTGAATCTTTACTTGAAAACCACCCTCCGTTTTCTTCATTATCTGCTTCACTATCACTCTGCATGACCTCATCTTCATCTTCATCTCCACTTTCTTCTCTGATATCAACAATGATGTCTTCTTCATCCTCCTCTTGCTCTTGTTGAATGCTTGTCTCCGTTCCCTCCAAAAACAAATAGGTATATTCATTCTCCTTAGAAGTCTTAACAACTTCTTTGGCAATTCTAGCAATGAATCTTTGAACAGCTCTCAATGACTTAGCAAAAATATGCTTGTGAGTGTTAATGAATTTACCATGGTTAGAAACCAAGGCCTTGATCCAAATTAGATTGTGTTCAATATGTGGAGAAGTCATGGAGATATCACCAATGAAAGTGAGCAGTTTCTCAACGTAAACGATAGGTAAATCTGATGCGATTATAGGGATATCCTTGATTGGAATGGCTTCATAAACTTTATGAATTAGGTAAATTTCATTTAATCTGAATGCCATCACCAAGGCTGTCAAATATTCCTTTTCCTTCAGAGATTCATTAACCGACTCAGGAGTGGTATCCATGTCTAAATCAAATGGATCAAAAATAACTTCCTCATCAACGGAAAATATCAGGATACCTTCAGTAGAAGCAGCAGCAAATGAAGCAGCTGTTGGAGAGAATTGAATTGAAGTCACTCTGATTTCAGGTTTCGTTCTTCTTAACGATGGATCACCTCTTCTGGAACCAGGTAATGAGTTATCAATACGATCTTCTAAATCACTGTTTTCACCATCTCTATCAATCAAATCTAATGAGCCAGCTTCAGTCATTTTGGAACTGTTTAACATCTCTAAGGTACCATTCAACTCCATATTCAAAGAAACTGTGAATCTTCTCAATAGAACTTCATTAGGGATATCATATAAACAGATGGAGTTATTGTTACCAGCAGCTACTAATGATAAACCATCAAAACTGTAATTTATCGTAGTAAAATGTTTTGCTCTTGCTGAGTTTTTAGCTGTGAATCTATCTTCTAAGTATCTACCACTAAGAATGTCCCTTCTACCATCAATGTTCCCAGTTTGTTTAGCGTTTTCAATATCCCAAAATTGAATTTGTCCGCTCAATGTAGAAACAGCAACTTCTTTGGAATCTGGTCTCACTGCGATACTTAACACATCAGAATGTATTTCAAATGGTTCAACATGTTGTGATCTGCCAAATAGACTCCAAACTCTAACGGTTTTATCCCAACTTGCACTTGCAAGGACACTGCTTTCAACACCGAATGATAAACAAGATACAGGACCTCTGTGTCCAGACAGTGTCTCAATCAGTTGAGAAGTCTGCACTGACCAAACATAGATGTCAAAAGTATCCTGTGATGACGCACAAATCACTTCTCCACTTGGATCAACTGCCAATGCACTGAATTTGATTCTTTCAGTAGCTGTGAAAGTTCTGAAATTACGATACCTTATCAAATCCCAGGCTTTAACTGTACCATCTAAAGAGGCAGAGAATAAAACTTGTCCCTTTTTTGCAAATTTAACAGCAGTGACAGCCGATGTATGTTCTTCAAAAGTAGTCAAACAAAAACCTGAGACGACATCCCATATTTTGATCTTACCGTCATCTGAAGCAGTAACGACTTTAGAACCATCTGGAGAATATGATAATGCATTAGTTGCATCAAAATGACCTTGTTGTTTCAAGATGTATGATTCCGATTGCCATTCATAGACTAATAGTTGGCCTAGTTTGGAGGAACCAAATGCTAACCATTCACCTGTTTTGTTGATGCTAACAGTATTGACACCGTTCTGACCCATACTTAGCTGTTGGATTAAGTTGAATTCTGGTAATTCATATAATCTGAATTCACCATTACTGAATCCGACAACCAGTAGATTATTTTCAGCATGAAATGCAGAACATTTAACTTTGGAATCAGAGAAGAAGTAGTTCTTCTTTGTGATTCTCCAACTCATCTTGGATGGATCTTCAACCTCTTCATCGTCACTCTCTTCATCATCGTCTTCAGATGGTTTCTTAGTATACTCCCATTGCAATAAGGCACCATCTTTACTGATAGTGTATATGATCTCTTGATTGGCAGAGAAGAATGCATTGATGACAGTGTCTCTATGACCTGAAAAGTTCATTGCAGCAGAAGCTTCGGCAGAATCTAAAGTGAAGAGTCTGGTTGACAGATCCTTCGATGTGGACAAAAAGAACCTGGAATCACTTGACCAAGTGATGGATGTAACATCAGCAAAATGCCCGGCATAAATTCTATGACGAACGAATGGTGCAAACTGTCTATCTTCAGCTAATTCTGGGGTTTTCCAAACTTGAATGAATCTCGAACAAGCAATGGCAAAATATTTAGAATCAGGAGTGAACTTTAGATCATATACTTTATCTTTGAAATTGAAATGATGTAAAACGGTTCTTGATTTGAAGTTGATTAGGATAGCACGGCCATCCACATCAACGGACAATAACAAGGTCTCCTGCTTGTTCAAAGCAATTCTGGTGATGTTCTTTCTGTGCTCGTATGGAAATGTGAATGATTTGTTATTGACCAGATCAAAGCAAGTGACCCTGTTTCCAACAGGACTCAGTAATTTGGTACCATCTTCAGTGAAGACCAAATTACCTCGTGAATAAACTGTACCCAAAAGGTTAGAAAACTGTCGAGTTAGTAATGACGTTCCGAGAAGTGGATGGCAAGGTACCGGTGGATATTACTCACTTTGAAATCAGACTTCATCTCAGTTCAAATCTTGCGTATCTCGATATTTGTAGCTGAGTTCTAGTGTAAAACTAAGACCTCATCGCTATATAAAAAAAAAAATTATCTGCAAATCACAAGTTACCCGGACGGGAAACGCGAATATTTCCTTTTCGGGTTATTGTCTGTTTTTTCATGCGATGAGCTTGCAAAAAGCGACTTGTTCACGTACAAAATTGACACTTTTAGAACCTTTGTTACTGGTGATAAGTTTGCCCGTGCTGTTTATTGGTTATTGCATCAAGATGAGCGAGAATAAGAAAGTCATGTCCAGCAATGTGCTGAATATGAAAGTGAGTACTAGCTGCATTCGGTGTACCGCAAAACGGTGGTATCTTAGGCTGACACAATTAGGTACTAACATTTTTTGTCTTTTAGTTCATGAGAGCTGCTGAGGTGAAAGAGGAGGAAAAGAAGGTGGAGGAAAAAGTAATGAAACTCAAAGATCTTTCTGAGTGGAGGACAAAGGGAGCAGAAGCACTTAAGAGCAAAATTAGAGGGAAGCCAAAGGTTGTTTCTGTAGGATATTCCAATATCAATGCATTAGACCAAAGTTCAGCACCAGTTGCTGGAAGAAGAGTGTTTGGAGAAGAACCAAAAGTGATAGCGAAAGGAAAGGACAACGAACAAGGAGAGGAGGAAAATGACATAGACAGGGCTTTCAGATTGGAAAAGGAAGAGAAGGAGAAGAGCAGATCAAAGACTAAGAGAAACATTGACAATGGAAGCATACCCAAGAAGAACAAGAAGATAAAGTCACAAGAATAACGTAATCTACACTGATACTCATCTATAAATATTTTGTAATGTACACTGCTACTACGTCTGCTTTTCAGAACCTATTTCTTCTTTTTACATTTCCCATTTGGCTTTGAGTCTTCCAGAAGACCAGCTTTTATAATGGCATCTCTCGCTGTAGAATTAATGTGTTTGAAACGATCAGGACCGATATGAGTCCCACCAAACCATCTGCTCACAACAACTATCACGTTCCATACGTCCATGATCTGTAATAAATGTAGCAGTCTTCCACCAGCTGCTGTTTCACCGTCGTCATCACAGTCAGAAACCCTTGTACCATTATCGTTTTGGATTCTGAAAGCAACCATATTATGATTGGCTCGTGCTATCTTACGGTCAGACTTGAGTAAGGCCAGCTTTTCGTATAACTCGTTCTCGGTATCAATCGTTCTAACAAACGCAATGAATGTCGAACCTCTATCTGTAACAGGCTCTGACATGATCCATCCGTCGAAAGCATCAACTTGGACTGGCTGAGCTTGAATTTCAGAAGGATTAGCATCAGTTTCATCCTCTTCAACATATAGAATACCTTCAAGTTCAGTTAAAAGTTCAAATACGCAAACACTTCCCTGTTGGTACACTGAATCCAGCACCTCATTGAACAAACCCTGCAGATATGGGTCATCTGTCCCTTGAGATCGTACTTGAAGGATGTGAGGTGGTTCTGTGTCAGGGTACTTTTCTGGAAAGGATATTCTAGCAGTGTAATCTTCGTGCTGGGGGATCTTGAGGTCGATCAGCCCATCGTTGACTCTTTTGAGACACTCTGGATAGATGGCCTCTATTGCATCGAGCTCGTCGATCAGGTCCTCTGATACCATTGTCGTCTCGTGGAGCAGCGTCTTATGTGTCTATGAAGAACAGTTGACGGTCTTTAGGTCGCTGAAAAATTCAAGCTGATCTTCCAGACCATTAAGATGCCAAAAGACGACCGGACATATGGCTGATATTCTGAAGGAAAAGGGGAACGAAGCATTCAAGCAGAAGAGGTACGAGCAGGCAGACAAGCTATATAGAGATGCTACCACTCTCGACCCGGGAAACCCTGTTCTTTATTCGAACAGATCCATGTCATTGATCAAGCTAGAAAGATGGAACGAGTGCATTCAAGTAGTCGATCAGGGATTAGAGCAGCTACCAGACTCAAAGACAAAAGTGAAACTGCTGTGGCGTAAGGGGACTGCTCTTTCCAAGATCAATGAGTTTTTGCAATCGAGAGAATGCTACAATGATGCGTTAAAACTTGATGAGACTAACCAAAGTGTGTTGAAGTCAATTGGTGAGCTGGATGTCAAAGAGTCACAGTTCAAGCGAAGTCACAGTATCGACGAGTTCCAGACTGATAAAAGAACGAAGAATAATGATATCATCGACGCCAACTTTGTGAAGATCCCTGTTTTCGAAGTCGACGAGCTTCCTGCTGAATTCCAAGATGCTAACAAAAACATCAATGAGAAAACAATACAGCAGAGGCAACCAGAACCGTCTTTCAAAGCGCTACACAAATCAAAGTCAAATAATAACACCCAAGAAATACTCGCAACTAAGCCAGCATCAATCCAAGATATTCAAAGCAGCTCTGAATCTTCGAAAATTAAGACACCTTCAATCGAAGCATATCCAGAAGTCCCAACCATCCATGCGTTGTCTACAATAGTCAACACAAAACCATCAGAAGAATCACTGAGCTATCTTTTTTCGATTACACCAGTACAGTACTCTAAATTATTCCAAAATGGTAACATTGATCATAAGATTTTGAATTGCGTGCTTGATTCCATAATCTATAGGTTGCAAACCTCAACATCATCAGATATAATACAGAGAGCAAATGATCTGTTGGAAGCACTAGCACGTGCTCCGAGGTTCAACCTAGTCCAGCTATTTGTTGACAAACAAAAGTTGAATGAAGTGAGTCGACTAACTAATGGAGCTGAGGCATTGAAGCTCTGGACATGAGAAAACTATAATTACTTATCTAAATCATTAATCGAGATTCCTTTCAAGGATGTTTCATACATATATATATATATAGTAATAATAATTAGATAAAGCCATTTTGCTTTCTAGATTTAGCCCTCCTCAATCTATATGCATTCAAACCAACCTTAGAGCTAGCACCAGAGGAAGGTTGGATCAATTTCTCAGCAAAAGTTGGAACAAGCTGATCAATATCCACATGTAGAAGATTATTGAGAATGTAAGGTGTCATCAAGAGCCCAACAAACAAACAAACTGCCATGAAGAAAACAAATGTATAAAACTGAACCAATGCTCTTCTTTTCCGTCTTTTCTTAACAGAAAAATATTGCGCTCGTATTTGTCTATCTGGTTTTAACCAAAATAGTAACATTGAATGCCATTTATCAATATATGGAACAAACAACAAGGGAACCTGGAGGACTAAGATGAAATGACCCAACACAAAATCACAAGCGAATAAAGTCATCTCAATAATTTTACAGATAAACTCTCTCCCTGGCTGTGTAAAAATACCCCAACCTAATCCTGCTGTTGCCCATTTACCTGACCACCAAGCTCTATTGCTTCGATCATGCTTTAGTTCTCTAGTCAAAAATATTGTAATCATCAATTTGAAAACCAAACTTTGTATCAAAGAACATGCGAGAAAGCCCAAAACCGTATCTTTGAAATTCCAGTTTTGTGCGTACCACAACAACTCAAAAAATGCAAAATGATTAAACAAGGCTAATGTATGAGCTAAACCAGAAATGGTGGATGGAAATCCTGGAAGCAAATATGTGAAGAGGGGACCAAAAGCAACTGATATCACAAAAAAGACAATCAAAATCACCGCGTTAACCAATATTGGACCCATAGAGAAAAGTAACGTTCTCAAAAGTGTATTCGCAGGATTTGAAGATCTTGCCTCATTTTGATCATTGATAAACAAATAGGCTATTAGAACAACAACTGTTAAAGCAACGTGTGAATGAATCAGCGAGAACAACATGTTGAAAAAAGATGGCTTTCTGAAATCAGAAGCCAAGTTATCACCTGGTTTACCCAATCTCTTTCTCTTTGAACCTGTCACCTGAATTCTAATAGATCTAGTATGTGAAATCCAAGAAGTAACACCTGATCCAGTACTTCCTGAGCTCAACCATTTCAAATAATGCCCATAATCCAAAAAGAACTCGTTCCATGAGAACTGATTTGGGTTATACAATACAGGACTCATAAGCAAAGAAACGATAGGGATCCAAAAGTAAAGTAATGCGAGATTCCACATTGCACAGGAGGCATAAGTCAACATCAGAACTGCACATGCTGCAAAGTAAAAACTTTCTGAAGCGAACCTAGAATATAGGGCAGAAAATGGAATTCGTACTGTGGCAAACCCTCTACCAGTTGCAATGTATCTTGCACCACCAACGGCCAAATCATTCACTAAAGACTGAGCATAAACCTTACAAACAAAGACTTCAAACAATGGAGATAAAGAAATGAAATGCTTACCCAAACGAGTAAACGCTTTCCAAACCCCTCTTTCAGTCAACTCTTGCACACACAATGGGATAAACGAGACGAAGAAAACTGCAAAGATGGATATAACTGACCTTTCTAACCATCTAATCAACGGAATTAAGTTTGAGCAACCCACGGGTTTCCTTGGATCTGTGATTGGGATGTTGGGGTTATAGTTGCAAATGATGGACTCATGAACCAAAGCAGCCAAGTTGATAGAAGCGATTAAGAACAATTGAATGGAAAAAATGATGAAAACGTTGTTTAAATGGAAACCAGGATGAGCATAATAGAACGATAAAAATCTATCGAATGGTAGTTGGGTACCTAAGTAAAAATACTCCCTCGATAACATCTGCTCACCCATACCTGCACCAATCTTCGTAGTGAAATTCAAGATGGACCCAAATCCCAAGTCTCTACCTTTGCCACATTGGATATACTCAGAATATTTGATTCTACCGCCTCTCAATATAGCATTTATACCCGCATAAATATCTTCATTCAAATGTAATCCCTTTTGAGCTTTAGAAACACCACCTCTGGTGGTCATGAAGATTGTGTTCAAGAAATCTGGATGGCCATAGTGTAATCTACCACCAATTCTTACCAAAGTCCTTGCAAATAATGTGCCAAAAGTTTGTTCTTTACCAGCTGCAATATCTCCAAGAATACCGATATTCTCAGAAAAGATATACTCACGTGTACCAATAAAGGCAACAGGATTGCGAATATCCTTGTCATTTAGGTCGTATTCGGTTGGAGATAAGCCACTCTGATGATCAGGACCTTCCTCAAATTCAGCCAACACTGACCTGATCTTCAAACATTCCTCCAAGTAATTGTCCTGGTTTGCATCAATTAACTGAATGTATTCACCCCTACAGAAGATCAATGAATGATTCTGATTATCTGATTTACCATCTCCTAAGATCGGATTTCCACTTAACTTGATTCTATATTTTGGAATTCTCTCGCCATTTTCAACGATTTCACAACTTCCATCAATCAATGCTGAGTAGTATGTCTTATCTGCTGTCAAGCTATCAGTCTCTTCTTCAAGATAGCATATTTGCAACTCAGGGTATGCTCTCAACAATAACTCTTTATTATCTTTTTCATCTTGGGTAAATGAGCTTAATCTTTGCATAGAAACGACCATTCTGAATTTTCTTAAAGCCATTACTGCTGCATTTTCTAACTGCCTTTGCTCATCCTCAAATGTTGGATTTTCAACATCATACACCAACTTAAGTGCTCTAGAATAGTTCATAAAGCCTGATATGGTCCTGTATAAGGTTTGTGAACGTAAAGATGCCCATATTCGAGTTCTCAAGATGTATTCGGGAGTCGCAGTTTTGAAACCAACACAGTAGTATGGCAAGTTGTCTTCCTTCTCCTTGGATGATACGATATCAACACTGGACTCAGTATTTGTCGATCCACCGTCAATTTCTTCAGCAAGCATTTTAGTATCTTTGACAAAATAAGACCATTCTAAAGGATGTAATTGTTTCAAATATTCCAACAAAGTAACATTGGAGTAACCTTCATCTTCTCTTAAAATTTCTCTTAGAGTCAAAGTAATCTTTTCACTGAAATGTGGAATCAAAACTGTAAACGTTGGTGTTTGGTCAATAGGAACGGGATCTGGCATGGGTGTAGATAATGTTTGTGCAAAAAAAGTGATTCTTCTTTGTGCTTCTGATTGAGATTCGAATAGGGAAGACTTTAATGCCTGATCTTCCTGTGACATAAAGAAACTTGGCTCTTTCAAAATAACAGTCTCACCACCATTGGGTCCGGCCTGAACTATTTGTGTCTGATAAATCAATCTCTGAACATGTTCTAGTGACAATAGATGCTCACGATACATTGCAATTACTATCGAGTTCCAAACCTGGGAAACAATGATTTTAGATTTCAAATTGTTTTCAGGCGATTTGGCTATAATCTTTGAGAAGATTCTGTTTGGCAATCGTGAAAAGATGTTCTTCCATGGTGTCCAAATTGAAACACCAACATATAGAGAGCGAAACATTGAATGGAAAGTATTGCAAATAATATACCACAAGTATGTGTCCAAGAAAAACAACACCAAATCTGTTAAACACATTAAAAACAATAAGAGTTTTGGCTGATGGCGGCACACAAAATCCCCAAGATAAGCCTCACCGACACATCTATGAACCTTAATGATACTTAGTTCTCTTATTGGGTCCTTTAGAGATAAGGTTAAAAAGAAATACGACTCAATGAATTTGGCATTGAAAACAGAAAGCCATAACCCATAGGATGATAGCCGTGATTTTCCTCTTAGCTGATGTATCGAATTGGTGAAGTTTCTGTTTGGAAGAAAATCTCTTTGATTCTTGGAACTCATAAAAGAGCCAAATAGGGATCCTAATGGTGTCAAAATGAAATAAATAGTAACAAAAACACTTATAATGAACTGTGAAATTGAAACACCCAACTCCAGTTTGACATTTGAACGTATAGGAAAAAGGCCAAACATGTATAGTGAAGGCAGTCCAGTCAAAATAAAGATCAAAACCAATAATAATAATCTTTTAGTCAAAGGCTGAGCTCCTGGCCATTTTCTTGGAACAAATACAAGCTCTAATACTGTGGAAACAATATTAATAAAAGATGAGATGCAGCCATGTAATGCAATAACAGATAACCGCAACTGAATTGGTGGTTTGTTGTCTAGCTGTTGTTGATAACGCTTGGTATATAGCACTGGCGAGTTCATCATGGTGTATATCCAAAAAGTAGAGATGTGTAAAATCCAAATTCTGTTGAAATTGATAATTGCGTGTGCCCATGTTCTTCGTTCCTTGTAGGTTTTGTAGAAACATTTTGACCATTTAACGTCATTCAAGTATAAGTACCGCTCATGTGGAGGAAATTGCATCAACTGTTTATTAGATTGAGAAAGAAAAATCTTCTCCAAACCCTTTCTGTACCAGAAAAATTGATTGATATCATCATACCCAATAGTGGAGGAATGGTCCCTATCTCTAACAATATATCGTCCTTCAATCATCTCATAAGACTGGTCTCTATAGAATTCATATAATGGTGTTATAATGTGATCCAAGAATGGAGCGAGCTGTATGTCTGGGTAGTTCTTCTTTGAGCCATCGAGGCCATAGTAGTAGTCATTACAGCACTTGAAGATGAAACACAAACATTCGGGCATAAACCTAATATTATTGGCTTCGCCCCAACATAAAAGATATATCGCCAACTGGGTTATTGAGTCAGTGGGTGATAATGATTTTATGTTTTCAGTCCATCTCTTTTCTGATTCTTCCAAAGAAATTGTTTCTTTAGGTTGAGAGTCAGCTGAGGTATCGTTCTCATGCTTCTTGAGATACGATTTCTTTGGCTTCCCATTCTTTTTGGTGTTCACGAACCCAATGGTATCATCAATGTCTAACTGGGCACCAAAGTACCATTTTCTGAAGTTTGAGTTGATTCCTCCAATGTAGTCAGCATGTAGGGATCTTAATGCCTGCCAAGGACTCATTCTGGAAGCTCTTGAGTCCAACAATCGCAACAAGTAATCAAACATATTTTTGGTATTATCCAATTGAAAACCAAATATCTCAGTCACCTCCATAAATATCAATTCAATCTCTTGTCTGGTAATTGGGATTTGTGCTGGATCCGACCATGCAGGGTAGGGATCATGATAATGATCAAAGACGTCATATATTCCCTTTTCAGCAAATCTTTCTCCTTCAGCTTCAGACAGACTGTGTCTTTCTGGAGAATGGACTTTCACCCTCTCGCTCCAGCGGCCACTTGCAATCTGAGGAGTTCTGAAACCACTGAAAGGTATTGCAATTTTCCCACTTAGCGCCGAATTGAATCCGTGGGTGTTATCTTGAGCAGCTTTGACTTGTATTAGTATGAGTGAAGAAGGCAAATTGAAGCAGAGCTTTGAATTTTGATGTTAATAAACGGTAGATGGTATCAATTCATACAAGAAGATCTTTCTTGGAACTCTGGAGTGTCAGTGTATTCGGAGTCATCATAGGATTGGTTAGATTGAATCTCTGCAGAGAACGCCTCCTGCGCTTGAAGAGACGGAACAGGCATCGTCAACAACCAGAATGCTTGATTTGAACAGAGTAGAACTACTCGTGAGGTGACTGATTGTTGCGAGATTGAGGAATCTGGAGCTGACACAAAACTTCAATGTATTTTGGCAGTTATTATGTTACACAAAACCATTTACAGTTAACTCCGAACAGCCCCGATCAGCAGATTTTGGAAACTAGAGAAATTTACAGTTCTCCTTTCAGCTTTCAATAGTTGATGTCTTTACTCTCCTACCATGAACTTTTATGGTGTTGAGATAAATCTTCAGCGTACAGTGTGTCTAGAATGCTTGAGTATATCCATTATTAGTAATACCGTTCATTCAGCTGATGTGAGAGCTGTATTATTCCTATTAATAGAACGTAGAGTGAAAAGAGTAATTCCTCTATCTATTTTGTTAGATACTGGAGAGTTGATCTAACCAAGGTAGTTAGTTGCTTCTAAATTTAGACTCCATGACGTCCAATTCATGGTCATCGATAACATACATGCTTTTAAGTTGTCCTTTGCAACCCCTATGTGGGTCCACACAGACAGTCCTGCAGTTCAAATGTTTTTAACACTTTTTTTTTTGATACTGGCATTCTCTGAAGCCTCGCTTATGCGAAGCCAAAACAAAATGCCACCATGGTAATGCCACCCTAGCTAAAGTACAGAGAAGTATATAACAGAATTTCGAAAGTAATTCATTGAGCACTTGTTGGATTAAAATAGAATAATGTCCACTATGAAGAATATTCACTAAGCTGTGTCAGTTACAATCGCTGAACAGGGTCCAAAATAACAATCTCTACAGATTTTGATCATGATGATATAGATGTAAGAAGTATTGAGACAAGGTCAGCGTAATCATTTGGACCGAGCTGCGGCATATTTCTTGGTTAACAGAATTATGGTGCCAAAAGGTGCTTCAATGTGGACCTAAGAGATTTTTATTCCACAGCCTCCATTATCTAAGGCTCCAATCATTACACGCTACGAACTACCCCCCAGCCGAAACAACAATCGATCAGTGTATAACAAGAAACATATGTAAAATTATTGATTCTTTCTTCATTACGCCTGGCTGAAATGATTTCTAGCACGATTCACTCGGATGTTTACCGTTGATCACCGTGTCTTGTGCCGTTAAACAGCGGTACTTTTTCCATCAGCTTCGAAAATTAACCGGAATTGGACGGATTCGGCAGCGTTTAGTGCGATTTTTCCGAGCCACTGAGTGAGACCTACTGCAGCAACCCTGAGTATGTATGATACTGATCATTTGAATCTAACTCAGATCACGCCACTTTACCGCTTTTCTTGTCATAAACAGCCAGAACCTTTGTAGATGCTGCTGTTGCCATTAGCTACCCTCACCAACTTCTCATTCTCAATTAGCTGTTATGTAATCTTTATATAATAGCCAGTTGAGGATGCAAAGGAACCATGGTTAGAAATTACTAATAAAACTCTATCCGAATCAGGCAGGATTGAGTTGAGTTTGAAAACTCTGATGGCTAAATATCGAGTCTTTCATTGCCATTTCCACTGAAATACCGCAAACTCCATCACGCTTCTCCTCATAGCCCCCCTATCATAGTACCTACCTCCTTATCTTGCCCAACCATCCCTGGTTGATACTTATTTATAGCTCTTCAGTACACTTGACAGTCCCACATTTTAACTCCATCGAAGACCGGTGGTTCCTTCTGCTTCAGGCCTTAATAAGCTACAGCTGCTGGCCCTACCATCTGTTCCAATTGTACCGTATGCAAGGCGCTGCAAAAGGAACAAATGATATGACAAGCATTCTACAACCTTAAAACAAGTATATAAGCGGACACTTCCCGAACCATCGGTGCTACTTTGAGGTCCTCTGTATACCATTGAAGGCGCAAACACACACAAAGTACAACCTGCAGTCACACATAGCGCTCTGCCTCTTTCACAACACTTACACACCCTCGAGAGAAGCTCCTACCAGTCCATAATCTTGTAAAAAGCTGCCATCACCATCTATTCCAAGGTCATAGATTGAATTAACCGCCAAGTCGCAGATTTATATATAAATAAGAGCTCCGTCTGCCATCCAAAAAGACCCACTGAAACTTTTGCTTCGAGAAAATGCACTCAATGAAGGGCTCCTTACTTTTGGTGGCCTGCTTGACAGCGGTAACTGCAAGTGCGTTAGCCGAGGTAGACATGCCAATGGAGCACCATTCAGGATCACAGAACACTACTGAACTCACACCGGTCGCCCATGAGATGAAACACGAACATGGTTTGCCAATATTGCAAACAGAATTGACTCCTGCAGAGCGCTTGTATTGGGAACAGTACAATACAACTACCTATTTTACTGTTGAGTCGCCAAAAAAACTCGCCCTATGGTTTCACTGCTTCTCAATCCTTGCATGTTTTATTTTCCTGTATCCGGTCTCAATGATGTTGAACTCTGTAAAATCAAGATGGTATATTCCTGTCTTGACCATTCACAACATCATGTTGATCATTTCACTAATTACATTGAAGGTTTTTGGCTCTTCAGTTCCGGATTTGTATCCGAATAACGCATACGGGAAAATGTCTTGGATTTTGTTTTTTGCGACCATCACCCAGTATTTTGTTGCCGTTTTATATTCTGCAACAAGATGGGTCTCAAATGGCTGGCTGGAACAGAATTATGGCTTGGAACAACCATTCATTCCTTTAGAAGAAATCGACCTTGAGAGAACTGAGTCTCACTCTCCATCTCATTCAACTTTGATCAATTCTAACAGATCATCAGCGGAGACAAATCATTTGACCAATTTGGACGGAGATGCTTCGCCGACAACATACAGGGATTCGGATCTAGATGACCTTGAAAACGATGCTGGTGATGCATTATCCAATGGAACATTCTACAAGGCCAATTCATTTGCCAAAGGTTCCAAATTTATAAAGAAGGATAATTTTTTAAGTAAATTATTTGAAAACAAAACTGTTCATAAGACTGGTGAAAGATTCCAGACTTTAATCACTATTCTGTTTCATTGTATGAATATTCCAATGCTTGCTTATCTTTTAATTTATGTGAGTACAGGTGCTGCTGTTGGTTCATTACTTGGACAAGCTCATCACGTCTTCAACATCTTGGCTCATTTGATCAAAGGTGGTGTCTTTATCATATACGGAGTCTTCTCACTTGCTAGATATTGTGGATGTTTATCCAAACCAGGTTTGGCTTGGAATAAAGCCGTTGTCCTCAAGAACCAAATGAATACCAGATCTTTGTGGTTTAAACTGTCTCCACATGGCATGATTACTATGGAAGGATATGAAAGTTTCTTGGTGTTCTTTTATGGCATCACGAATGTCTTTTTAGAACATTTATCTGCAGAACCTGGTGTCTGGGAAGCTAAGGATCTACAACATGCCTCGATTGCATTCATGTACATAGGATCAGGTCTATGTGGGTTGGTTACTGAACACATTTTATCTGAATGGAGATTCAACCATTTCTTATCAAACACAAAAGTCAATCCAGATGCTATTCATGCAGGTACACCAGGTTACTCACCAAATCCATTCCCTCTGTTTACCATTTTCTGGACTGGTATATTGATGTCCCAACACAAGCAATCTTCAGATACTTCCACCATGATTCATATGCAATGGGGTTACTTGTTTGCAACTGGTTCATTGTTCAGAATGATGACTTTTATACTATTGATGCTTGTTCCTAACAAAAATTTGAACCCAGCTAGACCATTCACTGAACTATTGACAAGTTTCTGTTTGATTTGTGGAGGATTTATTTTCATGCAAAGTAATGACCAAGCTGTTCAGGCTTTAGAATATAGAGGATTGACTGGAATGTTTACATTGAACGTTAATGTTGGTCTTGTTGCCTTAATCATGGCTTGGGAGATGGTTTTGTTGTCTTGGAAGAACAAACTACAATCGTCTGAACAAGTCTAGATTTTTTTTACTTTGTTGGCTCACCAAAACTTGACCTTTTTTCTTATTACTTGCCCTATGCCTTTCTATGACTTTACGATATTCTTTAACCATTCACTAACGAAAGACAAATCCAGCTTTGTCTCAGATTCAAGACTCTTTTGCTTTTTCCCCCCTAAAACTACTCCAGTTATGTGATATGAACTTCAACTTTGTTTTTGTTTTCATGTGAATCATTATTTATTGATTAGACATCAAAAGACATTTATTGTCATGTCCTATCATTGCATAACCATTTTGTTTTTTTTATGCTGTCCAAGTGACTTGAAACATAATACTTAATTTATATATACTATACACCTAATTACTTTATTTTCACAGAAATTTAACCTTTCTCCTAATTATGCCTGCTAAAAAGAATGAATACTATTTTGAACACATCCTGTAGACTTGCCAAATAACGTACCCTTAGTAGATTAGACAGCAACAAAGAAATTGGTCGATTAATCAGATATAACTTATAAGATCCAGTTTCCTGAGCTAACTATCCTACCATGTGATTACTATTCACAGATAATAACTATCTACAACTGAGACAACGGAAGCTTCTACAGAACATAAAGTTTCAAGAATATTTTTCTTCTAGAAATGGTTGACCATTTAGACAGGACTTCGTTCTGTCATGGCTCTGAACAATGAAGTCGTAACCCAATCAAAAAAAAAAAAGTTAAGGCATATAGTCTTGGTCACTTACTAAATCGGGAAATATGGCCATATTTTTACTGAGATAAGCAGACGTGAGATCCTGTAGGCAGCAACAATGCAACATTGCAACAATAGGGCGGCTTTCCTTTTTTAATCCTATACTTGGTTTTAGTTAGGCCACTCCAAACATGACCATCGCTGCCTAACCAAGTGTTTTCCCCTCATTCCGCACTGCCGCGGAATACTTTCGCTGTTATGGCAATTTAGTGGGATCGTTGAATCTTTGAGAGTCTGTGATTCTCTGTTTCGCGTTCAAATGAAAGTGTCCTGGTTCGATTCCGGTGGAAGGAAGTTAACCTCCTATGGGTAGCCTAGGTGGGTCCTCCCGGTAATGGCAGCTGCACCGCTGAAGGGGAGCAATCCAGCACAGCACAGTTGCCCATCGGAAGGCGGCTGGGATGGCACTTCTTTGAGAGACGGAGTTCACTGATTGTCAGTGAAACCATTTTTTTATTTTATTCTATTTTTTTTATTATATGTAGATGTTCAATCAGTTCTAATTCGTTTACTTAATAGATTCAATCTTCAAAGTACAGCTCAATATATCATGGTTCAGTACCATTCACTGTACCGTGTGTGCGCAGAATATGTCCACCAAACCCAAACTGCTCCTCGGGTTGCTCCTGATGAAATACTGGCTGCAAAAGTGGAAGCACCACCATTGATACCAGTTGTTCCGCGTGATGACATTCCTGAGTTACCAGAAGCTGATCTCTTAGAGGCTCTTCATTACTACATCAGTATGATGTATCCAGAGAGAAAGTTCAATTTTGATGAAACTGCACTGATTGCTCTAGGGATGCTTATGGAAGAGATGGTGGATGAGACGTTGAACGATGAATCCTACAAGCTATTTCTCAAGACTAACACAAAGAAAAATAATAATAGTGATACGACCCACTACAAGAGACCAAAGACCAACGAGTAGAGAAAAAGATTTACACATTTATTCAAACCATAAAGCCATTTTGTTGTTGTTGTTGTTTAGTATCCCACTTCACTTCCATCAAATGTCAAAAATTTTCCGTTATCATCAGGCGTCAATCCATCAATAACCTGCAACTCCTTTTTGGCACCTTCCTCCACATCCAAGGTGTTTTTTGAAACATATCTCAAAAACTCCTCATTGGGTTGAAACCCTCTACGCGCACTGATATCGTCATTCGTGTCTTTGACTTTCGTGTTGATCAACCCAGGATGATAATTGATCACAATAAAACCCTCGCCTTTTAGTTCATGACTCAATTGCACACCCAGTGAATTTAATGCTGATTTGGACACAGAATAAGGTGCACATGGAAGCGAGGCTGATAAGAATTCAGGATAGTTGCCAATTGAGCCCAATATACTCGAAGTGAAGATAACTTTCCTTGTTTCCTTCTTCAAAAGGTACGGCTTCAGAATCTTCAGAATCTCAATTGGCCCGATTGCGTTAACGTTAAAGAAATCAAGGTATTCCTTTGGTGATGAATGCAAAACGTTATGTCTTGCAGTGTTACTCGCAGCATTGGAAATGAAGACATCAATACCTGTATCTAAGCTCTCCAATTCTTTGGAAATGGATAGATATGTTTCATAGTCACTTAGGTCTAGCTTCAAGATTGTCAACCTCGGATCTTTTGTTATTTGAAATTCAGAGTCCTCAGGAATATCTTTTCTGATTGTACCTATAACCCTGCTATCTTGAGACCCTAGTAGTATTTGTCTAACGAGCTCTCTGCCGATGCCCCTGTTGATGCCAGTGATAAAGTAGGTCTTTCCAGTCACCTCAGTCATCTTTTTGAATTTGGTTTGTGCGGATTTATCCAAAAACTGGGGAGAAATGAGCAAAGAGCAAGTGTATTTATTTATACCCTTTTGTCTCAAAAAGATCAACTGTTTTTTTGCGAAACTGGGCACGACCTCGAATTCGGGATACGGAACCTGGCCAAGCGAGCACGTTCTGATTGTATATGTGAGCTGTGATACAGACGAATAGTCCTCTAGCGATGCACAGATGGCACTTCCAATTAGAACCTCTATGCTAATCGAACTGGGGTTACTTTCACCCTTGACACTTTAGCTTAATGCAGCAATGACACAAAAAGTGGTGCCAGATACCGAAAGTTTTCAGAATTGATCGTAAATTTGACTTGTAAAAATACTCAGAGTCTACAATGTTTAAGAGAGAGATAGCCTTAGATAAGCTCCATCCAGCTTCAGACAGCCTCAACCAGCTCCAGCTAGTTCCTTGCCCTCCTCTGCACGTATTGACACAGAAGTTACCTTGAAGTAGAAAATTACATAATCCAAGTTATGCAGCCCCGCTCGGCTTTTTGCGCATCGCGGAAAATTTTCGAAAGCTCATCGCATCTCGATAGTTTATTTAGCCAGTGAATGAGAGTTACTCTAGGTCATCTTTGGAGAAATACTACTGTTGCAATGGCTGGCGGTAAGAGACATTTCAAGGGAAAGCGAGGCAAAGGTGGAAGAAGGGACAACAACACCGAGAGCAACAACAGCGAGGGATCATCTGGTGGTTGGGCCAATATCATCACCGAGAATGAAAAATGGGAAAAGTACTACAGATCCCAAGAGTTAGTCAGTGATGAAGAGTTTGATTTGATCAAGCAACATTTCCAAAAGCCGCTGCCTTTGACATTCAGAATCACTGGTTCGATAGATCATGCCAACGAGATCAAGAAAATCCTAAAGGAGAAGCATTTGAAATCCCTTACTGATATCGAACACGAAGGTGAGCTCATCAAGGCTCCAAAGCCAATCCCTTTCGTTCCTGACGAGTTCGCTTGGCAAGTGGATATCTCAAAGCAAGCCATCCGTAAAAACGAAAGATTTGCAAAGACACAGAGATTCCTAGTCGTTGAAACTGAAGTTGGTAACATCTCTAGACAAGAGGCAGTCTCTATGATTCCACCTTTAGTCCTAGATGTGCAACCACATCATAAAGTTCTTGATATGTGTGCTGCTCCTGGTTCCAAGACTGCCCAGATTGTTGAGGCTCTACATGCAAAACCAAACCCTACTGGGTTTGTCGTTGCCAATGATGCTGATCATAAGAGAGCCTACATGTTGGTTCATCAAATCAAGAGATTAAACTCTCCAAGTATGATTGTTGTTAACCATAAAGCTCAGATGTTCCCAAAGACATACATCAACGACCAGATTGTTAAGTTCGACAGAATCTTATGTGATGTTCCATGTTCCGGTGACGGTACCATGAGAAAGAACATTCAAATATGGAACAAATGGGGTGTTGGTGATGCTCTTGGCTTGAACCCATTACAATATCAAATCCTACAAAGAGGTCTTGATCTTTTGGCTAAGGATGGTAGATTGGTCTATTCCACATGTTCTTTGAGTCCTATTGAGAATGAAGCTGTCATCCTTCAAGCTTTGAGGAAAAACAAGGATGTTAGAATTGTGAAGACTGTGCTACCTGGTTTAATTTCTGCTAAAGGTGTTAAAAACTGGAAGGTGATCGGTAAGGATTACGAAGAAAAGAAAAGAGGTGAAGATCCAAACTATGGTGATGAATTATTCCCACCAACTGAAGATGAAGATTACAATTTGGAAGACTGTATCAGAGTTTACCCTCATTTACAAAACACTGGTGGTTTCTTTATCACTGTTTTGGAAAAAGTCAATCAAGATACTGATGATGAACAACCATTGAAGAAAGTTAAAAGGGATTACACTTCAGAATATCCAAAGAAGGAAAAGCTATCAACAACCGCCAACGACGACACTTCTGAACCTTTCAACTTTTTGAGCCCTGATAACGAAGAAGTGGTCAATTGTTGGAACTTTTACGGATTTGACAAAAACGATAAAGATTTCATTAATTCCTTATTTGTCAGAAACGCAACTGGTGAAGCAGCTAGAAATATTTACTTATCTTCCCCAACTGTCAGAGATTACTTGGTTGCTAATGAAGAAAAATTGAAAATCATCCATTCCGGTGTTAGATTATTCGTTTCACAAAGAACTGATTTAGAATGTAAATGGAGAATCCAAAATGATGCCATTTCAGCAGTGAGTTCAAAATTAACAGAAGCCAGAGTTTTGGACTGTAACAAAGAAATGTTGGAAAAACTTTTGAAAGAAGGATTCCCAAGATTTGAAGAATTAGCAGTCGTGGATAAGGAATTCGCTGAAAATGTTCAGAAATTGTCACAAGGTTGTGCATTTGTTAGAGTCAGAGAAAATGGGGCAGAAGAATTACTCTACTCCATTTGGGTCGGTACAAAATGTATCAACTTGATGTTGTCAAAGAAGGAAACTTTCGAAGTTCTATACAGAATTTTCGACGTTGAAACCAGTAATCAAGGGGAATACAAACAAACTCCAACAGGTCCAGGTAAGGCAATTGGCCAAGTAGAACACTCAACAACTGCTGAAGAATCATAAAATGATTCAAATAGAAACTATGTATACTAGGTAGATAAAAGAAAACTTACAAAACAATTTAGATTAATGACGTATCTGGTGTAATTTGGTCTAAAACTACTACTACTCCTCATGCTCCGCATCTTCAGCCTGCTCATTCTCAACAGCAGAATCCCTTAAATATTGACTCTGTTGAATAGCTAGCAATCCCAACAATGAAAGTGACCACCAGCCGATCCATGCAATGTTGTAAAGTTGACCCCAAGACATGATGAAACCCCATAGCAAAGGTCCAACGAATCTAGCTAATGCAGAAACTGAAATAGCAGCACCGTTGATTAGAGCTCTATGCTTTGGATCCGCACTATTATGAACAATTAACAACATTTGTGGAAATGAGATAGATGTACCTAAGGCCTTCAACGATGTCATCACATAAATGACACATTTCGCCGTAAACTTTGAATAATTAGCCAAAAACACATCGTATGGAACCAACAGGTATATAACCGGGAAGATCCAAATGAACATCTTGTATGTTGTCAAACAATCATATTTCCTATCCACATAAGGAAATACAATCAGGATGAAAAAAATACCCAAGACACCTGTTGATGACAATAGCTGACCTGTGTCTTGCGATGTAAACCCTAGACCACCAGTTAGTTTAAGTGGAAATTTCGAAACCAGTTCCCCAGTTTCAGTCTTTGCAACATCATATGCTAAAAAGATTGGTAAGAATTCATCATGAACCACAATATGCAAACTCATGATAAAGTTACAGACAACGGCATAAAAGATATGAGGGGTTAGCAATTCTCTATAATTGACATCATCTTCATCTCCATCTTCATGAATAGAGTACGTACGTACCAGGGCGACACTTTCTCTTCTTGTCAATATACGACCAACTGATTGTATCGAATCTTCCGATTTCGAGCTGCTGATCTTATTGGGCTGTGAAGTATATGTTGTAACTGTAGGATCATCATCAATCAAAGGTTGCTCCTCATCATTCAACAATGATGGATTCTGTTCTCGGCGCGACGAAGATACCCTTCTTGATAAGTCTCTTTTGACCCAGTGTCTAGTTGCGGTTTGAACTTTGAAAACGTTATTGAGAACATAATCACCGATTTCAACACCGTAATCGCGACGATACTTATGCTTATGGTGAGTCTCTTCCAAGAAGAACACAGCAACAAACAGGCCAAATACCAAGAAGGACGAAACACAAATGTTCGGTAGTGCGTACGGGTATTTTTGTACTAACGGTCTCAAGAAATCAAATGACGTTTCTCTACCACTTAAATAACCTCCAACTAAAGGACCAATGACGCAACCAATTTGGAAGATTAAAGGCATAGTGGAAAATGCCAAAGCTTGATGTTTCCTCTCCGTAGCAACTTCACCAATAATAGTACGAACCACGGCGACATTACCATTCAATAAACCCATTATAGATCTAGCAGCAAGTGCCCAGTAGTAGTTCTTTGCAAAGCCTAACAGTAACAGCGAGATGATGGAGCCCGTTAATCCGATAAGGATAGTTGGCTTCCTGCCGTTTCTATCAGCGAACTTACCCCAATTAAAACTTGTCAATACCTGACAAAATGCAAACGTTGATGACAAGTACCCAGAGTACTTGGAAACTTCAGCTTCAGATTCTGCAACGCCAAAATCTTTAACCATGAAATAGACATATGGGAACAATGAAGTGAAGGCAATAGGTTCAGCAAACCTGACACATGCGATAACAAGTATCTGCGCCCAGGGGAAATCCCTCATCTGCTCCCTGAAGGATTCTTTGACTTTGGGAGCCATCTTGAGTATATGACTATGGCTGCACGCTTGTAGTTGTGAACAATAATAGCCTGATGCTAAGCTAGGGTATGATTAAACCGAGATAAGACAGTGATGATGCCAAGGATGCAGTACTTGAGCGATCTATAAGCAAAGAACGTAAGTAGCAGCGACTAAATGATGCTGAATACTGTTGAGAACTGTCGAACTAGCAAAATACGACCATCAACGAACGATTCATGACAGTAAATTTTTACAAATCAGTACTGTGGAAGGCCGATGATATCCATTCAGAGCCACAAGTTACTTACTTAATCAAAAGCACGAAAAAAAACCGTTGTAATCGGGCATTGGCTCGGCGTTAGGGCCTAATACGGTGATTTGCTTGATCGGGAACTTTCTTGTCAGTGTGTCAATTGAAAAGACTTACTTTACTTACTTTGAATCACAACATGATCTGTGCTTTCTGAAGGGCCTTGGTATGAGGTTGATGGCTCTGCACTCTGTTTCTATATGGCGTACTGAACTCACATCTCGTTTGTGACTCTGCAAGTGTCGCCAGCACCCAGCACCCAGCAGTAGCAGCAGCAGCCGTTTGAGAAGAATGCCGATACACCATGGCACACAACCGCAAAGATTTGTCAGCCGCGCCGCCAAATGCCAGCAGAACCAGCAGGAACCAGCTTACTGTATACTTAAATGCCAAATGAATCTTGACTTGCTGTCAAACTCTCCTAGAATTAAGGCACCACCACTCTAACATGTCGCTCCCAAAGGAAATAGTTGTTATATCTGGTGGAACTGCAACAAACTCGCTGGTGAATGTTTTCCAGCTGCTGTCTGACAATATCACGTTCATTTTACCCATATCTGATAATGGTGGTTCAACCTCTGAGATACTGAGGGTGCTTGGTGGTCCTGCCATAGGAGACATAAGGTCACGTATTACCAGGTTGATTTCGGATGAGGGGTATAAGAAGTTGCTGAGCTATAGACTTTCTGAGGACAATGACGAGGCGAAAGCTGAGTGGACTTCAATTGTCGAAGGTAATCATGAGATATGGCAAGATATTGAAATTCAGTGTAAGGAAATCTTACGGAGTTTTCTGATTCATGTCCATATGGAGTTGCTGAAGAAATCCAGAAACCCCTCAACGAATTTTAGATTTGAACTGGCTAGTGTTGGTAATCTTTTGTTGACTGGGATTAGGCTATTTGTGGGGTCGTTGGACAGTGCCATTGAGTTGATACACAGAATGACAAGGATCAGTCCAGGCGTCAAGATTTTGCCCTGTTTGAACACAAACTACACTTATCATATATCAGCGATGTTAGCGAACGGGAAGGTAATAACTGGTCAATCACAGATATCACATCCACCTGAAGAGCAACCAAATAATCCAAACCTAATGTCAAATCCATCTGTGAATTACTACGAGACTTCAAGAGATGGTTTAGCAGAGGGGGTTTCATCTTTCTACTCCATCTCACAGTTTAACCAAACGCATGAAGATATTCCATACCAACATCCCGACCTATTGATTTCTCAACTGAAGTTTAACAAGAATGCCACGTCTCCTTTGGAAGCGCCTATTTCCAGAATCTTCTATATCAACCCATATGGTGAAGAAATCCACCCAAAGGCCAACTCGAGAACCATCATGAGTTTGAATAACAGCAGTGATATTGTTTATTCAATTGGATCTTTGATGACTAGTATCGTCCCAGTTTTAATCTTACAAGGTATTGGATATTCCATCAAACATAGCAAGGCTAATAAGATCTTACTATTGAATGGGAATTCCGATAGAGAAACATATGGCTTTACAGCATTGGATTTTATCAATACTATTTACTCTTCCATACATTATAGTTTTGGCACTGAATTTGAAAACGTCAAGCTGAGTTATACCGAGGTTGTAACTCATTTGATTTATCTTGAAAATTCAGAAATTGCAGTTGACACCACGGAGATCGAAAAGCTAGGAATAAGGTGTATTAAAATTAAGAAAGATAGCAAATTAAATGAGAGTATCAATCTCTACGATCTTGACGAATTGCAACACACGTTGAGTCAATGGATAGGCACTTGATTTTAACATCTTCGAAGTCTTCTCTTAATAGAAATAATATACAGGCTCACCAGGATTATGCTCTGAACATTTCTGGAATGTTCTTAATAAGGATAAACTTCTCGAGTTCCGCATCAGATAAGATCTTTTGGTTATTTTCGTCACCATGTTCGATTTCATGTTCATGATGTAAAAGCTCATGCTCAATATCCTCCTTATGCACCACCTTGATGTCTGGATCCTGATCCTTATGGAATTTATTCCAATGATGAACCTCATATTCATGTTCGAAATCACCATGGTGACCAACACCAACTGCTAGATCTGGGAACTGACCACCTTTTGAAGCAAATTTTAAATATTCCTCTTTGCTAACTCTGTCGTCAGCATCTGCATCCATCAACTTTAAAATTTGGCTCACTATGTCCCTCTTAGTATCCTCATCAATAACCTCACTATCGTCGTGAGAACCCAATCCATCACCTTTGCCAACGACTTCATCCCTGTATAAACCATATGCATTCAAAATGTCAACTGAGTCAAGATATCCTTTATCTTTAATATCGTGCAACGTGAAAAACACCTGTGAATCGTATTCATCTAACCCATGTTCCTGCTTCATATGCCATTGCTCCCATGTTAGACCTTCAGGCACAGCTTCCTTCAAATCGGTGTCTTTATGTGTGCCGTGTGCTAAGCTACCAGATATGAGCGCCACTAACGCTATCAGTACACATCTCATCTCGATTACACCTCAATAGAAAGAGCAACAATCAAACGATACGTTTCGATCCACAAAGGTAGCCTCTCCATACGAAATGTCAAACGTATTATCGGCGTTCGATGGTTCGCGAAATTGCGTGCCCTGGTGTCGTCCACCTGGAAGGCAGTGCTTAATAACCGTGCCGTTTTGGAACTGCTCATCATGCAGGATCAGGTATTGGATTAAATTTTTCATGTGGTCACTGCATACTCGAATACGAAACGGCACTAGTCTCAAGAATGTTGGGTATTATTGAAGTGACGTTGGCGGGTTTCAATTTCACTAGACCGTGTGATTTCATATTTGAGATAGGTTAGTGGGCCCAATTGGTATATAGGCTAGGGGTACTTCGGAGTCTTTGGCTCGCTAATTAGTGAAAGAATAAAAGAAGCATTAATTCCAACGTCAGTCAATTTGCATGTAAGCTACTGGTAAGTGACCTTCGAGCAGCCAGCATAAAGTATGTCTCGTGGGCTTAATTCGATCATCAAAATGAAATACAGCACAAATTTCGGGATTCTAATTCGGGCTTTGGGGAAATGAGCTGTTCACGAGGCCAAGTAATCAGTAGTCAATCTTCATACCATTGTATGTTTAATGACAAGACAACTCAACAAATTTCTATCTTGGCAACGGAACTTATGATCCATATACCAAGCAGGGTCTGGAGTCTATACATTTGCATTAAATGAGGACGCCGACTTTTCTTCAAATCCCAAACAGGTAGAAGTACGGACATTTTCAGTGCAAATGCTGCATAAAGAAAAAAATTTCTTTGGATGCCCGCATCTTTGATTCCCACCTTCAGTAACGGGTAATTATCAACGACTGAGCATTCGTGAAGCCCAAGATCGAACTTCTAGAGGTCATAGTAATAACTCAATTGTTAATTAGGACAAAGATTGTGTTCATTGAGACCATTTTTTTTTTTACTAGACTGACTTAGGTTGTAGGGCGTTTTTGGCTAATGGTCGTAAGAGAAATTTAGCCTTACATGGCTCGTCAAAGTACGTGCATAAATATCGCTCAAGAGGTGTTGGAAAAGGCTTGATTGGCCCTGTTTTCAAACACGAGCTGTTGGAAAAGTCAGCTTGGCTCGTGGGTACCACTGGTTTGTCACTGTACCTCCTGTTGGGCAGATAGTGCTCGTTCATCGCTCGTAGTCGAATGTTTTTTGAGATTCCAGTTTCCAATAGAGTAAATTATACATGTCGATTTCTGTACGCCTTACGGAAATATGTACTAATGTTAGTTGGCACTGCATGTCAATGTTGACGAAAGAATTCCCAAGTGTTCTAAATACGAATCCTGTTAAGACTTTAAACACAGGGAGTCGATGGCTGAAGTAAGACATAGCTTGACTTAAGCCAGCAAGTCATAACTGGAGGGTCAATTCCAGCTGCTTATTCATTATTGAAGCCTTTTGACAGATTCATACACCTGTAGATGCAGAATTGGTTACTTTCTTCAGATACTAAATGTAATCTGCATGTTGGGGCATCTGGAAATGCCCGTTGATTATACTCGTTATGCCATTTGAAATTCTAATTCGGGACTGGTAAAAGATTTTAAATATGAATATAAATTAGAATCTTTCCCAATCCAGGATATCCCACACAGACCGCCAGAAGTTCAACAAACGATCATATCAGAATGGATACTGCATCAATTGTTGCAATGTTGCAACCAATGAATTCATCAGAAATCATTCAAGTTTTAGGGACGTTACAACAATCTGGTTTGAACGTCTCGCAAATTGATACACCTGCGATTTTATCACAATTAAACGTCACTCAAATTGAAGGTTTACTTGAATCTAATTCCACTATAGTCACAGGTTTATTACAATCATTATCCGCAACTCAATTAGTTACAATTTTGACAAACTTCCAAAATGTTACAAGCACCATCTTCAATGCTGCCATGAGCACTAACATAACCTCACAAGCATCTTCTGCCTACATTACTGAAGGTAAGACTCTAGTCAGTTTATTATTAGCAAGACTTACAACCACATTCACCGACAGTCAGTTATTAGGACTCTTCAAAATTCTATCCAATGGTGCTGCTCTAGGTACTGGTTCTAAACAATTGTTGAAAATTGCCAAAAAATTGATCAGTGGGTTCTTTGGTAACTTCCCAATCGGTGATTCTATCGCAGTGCCAACAAGACTACTAAATCTAGTTGCTGATTACCAACCGGCTATCTTTGGTGGATATCCAGATCATAAAGACATTGCACCATCAGCCATTTTCATGACTATTTTCTTCTTCCTAAGTATTGCTCATGCAGGCTTATACTTCAAGAACAGATCTTTAGGACACAATTTTGTGATTTCATTAGGTCTATCATTCTATGCCATTTGCAGAATGTTGGGTTTCTTGCTAAGAGTTGTCTGGTCTAAAGATATCACCAATATTGATGTTGGTTTAGCCTCTAATATTTTCGTTGTCATTCCAACTACTATGTTACCATCATTGAATCTGATTTTGGCCCAAAGATTCTTTACTTGGAAACATCCAATTTATGGCTCACATAAAGTTTTCCAAACTATGATGTACATAATCTATTCATTAGTTGTTGGTGTTATTGTCATGACTATCATTGCCGCATCCGTTCAAATCAACTATTTCTTAGGCGATTCTCATTTCAAAATGGTCCAAAGGGTGATTGAAGCTTCATCTGTTTTGGTTGTCATTTATTCATTGGCCTCAATTGTTCTGGTCTTGGCCGCATATGTCATTCCACCAACTTCTCAAGACAAACAAGTCTTGACCTTTCAGCCAACTTGGGTTAAATCTTTCAAGTTCACATACTTTGTTACCAAAGGTGCTGCAAAACAAGAAGCTGCTGCAGTTCCTGACGAGCAAAAGCACGCTATCAGAGTTATCAACTCTTCACCATACCACTATGAAACTATTAACCAAGATTCAACACCGGAAGAAGGTGCAGCTGAATTGAAGCATCATCACTCAATTTACATCATTTCATTTTCAACACTGGTTTTATTCATCTCTGATATGTTCAGATGTGTGTCAACTTTCATCAAACAATACAACATGGAGCATTCTTGGATCTTTGACCCGGTTGTTATGTATGTCATGTTTGGTTTATTGGAATTTTTGGTCAATCTAGCATTCATCTTCGGTAGAATTGATTTAAGATTCTACAAACCAGATGCGTTCAAGAAAACATACCCAACCAAACCACTTAAATCAGAGAGCTCAAGTGATGACAAGTTGAACGATGAAGAATCTGCCAACGAGAAGAATTCTGATGTTGAAAAGAGCATTTGAATTATTGCAGAAAACTAGATCTGCATAAATACTCCAACCCATGAGAACACCTCAAACTTAATAATTAATATCTATTTGAACCATAATGTAGCATTTTCAGTCATTTGAAGAGATCCAGATCGAAGACTATGTCCTCGTTTTCAGCCTTAAGCAAACATAGAGCACTAGAATAATAAATTCTCAACTTCTCTTAACTTCAGTTTCCTCATATTTCTGCAGACGACCGACAATGACCAGACACTCTCACAGGGGTCCTGTGATCAGTTCATAGCTTAGAGCCCACCATAGAACCAAGCAGGCCCAAAGCCCCGAAGACATCCAGACATCCAGACATCACCGCCTCAAGCCCTAACTAAAAACGCTTTCCGCGAATTTCTGAATTCCTCGAGTCAAAAGACTGTCGAAAAAAACACTCAACTTTCTTCTACACACACTTCTTCAGAAACCTTTAATTCAGTTTTCAGTATGCTTTAATGCTACATGGATTGGTATGTCATTGAGTTCAACGAAGATTTAACGATTCAATTCTGGAACAAACAACGGGATATTTTTATGATGAAAGAAAAAAACACAGACCTGTACTGATTTACGAATATGCAGATAATGTTTTGCCTTAACTGACTTTAAGATTACAACTTGTTTTGTCTCTTGATATGAATCGAAATGGCTTTGGTTTTTGAAAGCAATGAGCGCTTTACTAACGAGCTTTTCAGGATATTTATATGATTAGTCTTCACTACATACTGCTAATATAAAGTGTTCTCTCTATAATTAATCCTTCAAGCGTAGCTATGCTCTCGATCTCTTGTCTTTGAACTCGTTTTGAACCTTCAAGCTCTCACTGCCAAACTCTACACTTACTACACATTTCTGTGTTATTCGATTCAGCGAAGCCTTTGACTTCTGATACGACGACTCTTTTAAATACTGTCGACGATTTTCACCACAACGCAGTCTTTCGCTGCCGATGGTTAATCAATGACACTGTGTAAATAAAACCAGTATACTAGAATGTTACCAACATAAAACACTACAAGCCTGATATTATTAACGTAAAAGATTTAGAATTGATGATACATGAGTAACTAAATAAATGATATAGTAGTTACTTATTTTTTAGCAGTTAATCTTCTTAAGTAGAAAGCTAATTCTTCACCTTCTAAGATGTATCCATCAGCTCTACCTGATTGACCTGGTCTTGATGAGATAACAGCGTATAATCTACCGGCACCGAATTGAGAGTCGACAGCGGATTCGATCTTAGCTTCAGCAGATCTGGAAGCTAATTTTCTTTCCACTTTTCTAGATTTGGAAACTTCTTCTTCTTCAGCCTTTTGGTTCTTCTTTTTACCTAAAGCTTGACCGTAGTGAGTTTCGTACCATTGTCTGAATGGAGTAGCATCGATTTGAACAACAGCAGATTTGGTTAAAGTGTTAGTTCTGACCAATTCATTGTTAGATGGATGGTAAGAAACACCGACAATTCTGGTTTTTCTGGAGACACCTTCTGAAGCCCATGAGAAGTTACCGGTTTCAACTCTTAAAGCTCTGAACTTTTGGTTACCACCTCTGGTTCTAACAGTGTGAATTCTTTTAGTACCGATTTTGGTGTTAGCACCTTGACGACCTAATTCAAATTTTCTCTTTTTTCTGTATTGAGCTCTTTTAGCACCAGTAGCTGAACGCTTGTGACGAGAATCACGAGAAATACCCATTTTGGCTTATTCTAAAACGTTAGTTAGTATGTTGTTCAGGTTCAAGTTGATTTGGATTGATAGTGTAAAGGAATAGAACTGGACAAATGAAAATTTTCAAAAACGGATGGAATCGAAAACTCGACAAAAGAAAAAATGGAAAGCGATAATGTGGTGTATCGCTGTGCGCAATCTGATCAGTGCCCACTGATCGTTGTATAAGATTGCTTTCGCTAACACTATATTGCAAACGTATCCCAATTTTCTTAAGCGCAAATACTCCAACAAAACGCCAATGCAGAACTTGCACGAGTTTCAAACAATCAAACTGCTGGCTGCTAGTCGCTGCTTATGCTGCTCTCATTCTATGTCTATTCCCTATGGTATCGTCCTTTTGTTGAACTTACTAAAAGTGATTTATGGATAAGTTGTTAGAGTATTAAACTAAGTAAGATACAAACAATTTCAAGTTTTCACAACTTTTGCGAGTCAAACAAAAAAAACAAGGCGAAAAAAAAAAGGGAACGTCTTACGTAATACCAGTGCTGCGCTAACCGCTGTTTTGGGGACAGAGTTGGTTCGCGACACAGGAGAAAGCGCGGCAGTTTGCGCCATGCGCGAAAAATAGATGGTCACAGTAAACTACTAGCCCTATATACAGTCACGTGAGATATAACACCTAAAATACTTCGTAGCCCTGAAAGGCAGGGTAACATTCCGTCGTTTCTTTTCTTTTCTTTTTCCGGTTTTTGTGCCAAATTTTTTGTACAAGAAACAAACTCGATGGGAGGAACTTAGCAATATCACTGTTGGTTAGGACTGAACTCGATAGTACGATGTCTTTTTACGATCAGATCGAGATTGAGGATATGGTGTTTGATCCAGTCACTCAGATGTTCACGTATCCGTGTCCATGTGGTGATAAGTTTGAGGTTTTTATTGATGACTTGCAAGATGGCGAAGATGTCGCTGTTTGTCCATCTTGTTCGTTGATGGTGCAGGTTATTTTTGAGCCTGAGGATCTGGAGGAGTACTACCAGGAATTGAAGGATGAGAAAACACTGGCCCCGGCCATTGCTGCTTGAATGGCCTGTCTACTATCTTACAACTGACTGTCGAACTAGTCAGTTCCCCATTCATTTGATTCTCTGGGATGATGAAGCAAGGGTAGCCTCATAAAACCACAAAACACTATTGTTTAATACGATTGTTACTGAAGGTCTTTAATGCCTCGGGATATGATCCTAGTATGGTGAAGCATAGTCGGACAGCTCAAAGGCAAGTTACAGATACCACTTCTTCAATGTCCTTTCAAACAACATGAAAAGTTATCCCATTTGGTTTGATCAACTTCCATTCACCTAATAAGCTGTGGTGAAAAGTACCATGACTCCTGTATATATAAAGAATTAACAAAGCTCAAAGCTCGCAAGCTCTGTAGGTTCAAAACGTTGTTTATTCAATAGCGATGTGGCCCGTGACCAGGTACGTCAAAACCGGCTTTGTATTCATGCGGGACATAATCATATATAAACGAAGACTAAGGAAGCTGAGACGCCGCATTATTTAGCGCCTAGATAGTCCGTCTTATCTTACATCTGCAGAGACAATGACAGAAGAAGTATCGGATCAGCTCAAGGCTGCGTTGAGGGTTCCAGAAATAGCTGCGCCTTTACCATTAAAGGACGAAACAGTCACATTGAAACGAGTCGGAAGACCACTGAGACATGTCAAGAACATCCCTACAAAGCAACTGGTTTTCTACTCCAGGAACAAGGAACCACAATTCACTTATGATTTCCCTATCAAGTTACCAGTTAAGCCAAAACACGTTGTCGTTCAGGTGAAATCAGTAGGTTTAAATCCAGTGGATTTGAAAATCATCAATTCGTTCACCTCCAATTTCAACAGAGAGAGAGGGATTGGGCGTGAGTACTCTGGTGTCATTAGCCATGTTGGATCCAAGATTGCTGGGTCGGAATGGAAGGAAGGAGATGAAGTATGTGGGATTTATTTCCACCCTAATGGGTTTGGTACGTTGAGTTCGAGTATAGATCTTGATCCAAGTGTTGATATCCTTGTTAAAAAGCCAACTACTCTAAGTTTTGAAAAGTCAGGAAGTTGGTTGTTTTCATTTGGCTCTGCATATCAGATTCTGCAGAAGGCTAATAAAGTTGACAGATTGAGTTCTGAGTCAAGCGTCTTTATTAATGGTGGCTCCTCATCTGTTGGATTGATGTTGATTCAATTACTGAAGGCTTTTTACAAAGTTGAAGCGATAACTGTATCAGCGGCAGGATCAGCTAGAGACCTGGTGACGAATGCTGGTGCAAAGCTAGTTATAAATTACAAAGTTAACCCAGACTTGCCAAAGGTTTTAACACTGTTGACAAAGACTGGGGTATACAAAGATTTCGACGATGACGGAACCCCTATTGATGTTCGTGAAATCCCAACGAAGAAGTTCGACTTGATTATTGATTGCGTTGGTGGGTATGATCTGATCTACAACGCCAACAGTTATTTGAAAGCAAGTTCCAAAGGTGGTCAGTACATTTCAACAGTCGGTGATGCTAAGTCAAACTATGCGAAGGATATTTACAATGACTGGAACTCTGTCTCGATGAACGCACGTTCATTTCTAGGAGGTGCATGGGGAGTGAACTATTCGAAATTCCAGTTCGATATCAGACCAAAAAATGATGAATGGTTAAAGGATGGGGTTGATATGCTGGAGAGTGGAGAGATTGACGTTTTCATCGAAAAAATCTATAACTGGAAGCACCATGTTGAAGCTTTGAACAGATTGAGAACTGGTCACTGTCATGGTAAGATTGTGTTGAATGTTGAGCAGTTTTGACTGATCTTATTATTACCTGTGTATATAACACCTAATCGTGATTTTAGCGCCTACATATTGTAATCCATTACCGCAAGTGAACCTACAATTCAAAATCAACAACTTATTTCTATATCGAATAAACTAAATCAATAAAATACAAGAAGGTATAAACAAGAAAGACCCCCAATGAAGGCGAACATGAATAACAACAAAAAAAAAATCAAAGAATTAGACGAACTCCAAACAAATAAACCCCCATGACAATTGAAATGAAAAAAAGAAACTCAGTTTGCGAGTTTGAAGAACCCAAGAACTAATGCGATTCCAAGAATGTAATAAACCCAATATGAAAAAGTACTGCCGACATGGCCGGGACCTTTACCTTTACTTAATGCTGCTAAGTATCTTATTCTGTCCTCTGGATCCATATTATTCAAATCGACATTAACAGTAGCAGCCTGAACTTGGGCACTCGAGTTACTCTGGACTGCATTCTTCTTCGAAATTTCCCTTGCATTTTTCAAATCTCTAGCCTTTAGCCTTCTAGCATTTTCCTCGACTAATTCAGGGAACTGTTCCTTGAATTTAGGATTCTTCGACATATTCCACTCAAGACTTGACTGTGCAAATTTTTTCTTGGTCTCGTAGCTAGTTTGTATACTACCTGTAGTTGGTTCGTCACCGGTCATGAAACTCAACAACCCAGTTAAGATGGTCTCCACATTCCAGGCAGGGTTCCATAGATCCGGGTGGAAATCACTCATCGATAAACACAGTCTTGTATTCGTTTGGAATCTTCCATTAGGAGTGATCATTCTGATTGCAGGCGGTTTGAAAGGGTACTCATAGGTGAACGTTAAGGTCCCGTGGAACTGACCGTGTTCATAAGGTGTGTCTTTTGGCCCGTCAATCAAGTAGTGCCATTCGAGTATGTTAGACTCGGAAGGGTGAGCAGTAATATAAGGCGGACTAGCCTCCTGAAGGGCCTTGTACTCCTTTGTGAGTCTCTTATGGGCTGCTTTAGTGGCCATTTGTGGAAAGGATCTTTATAGATGATGTAACTAATAGGAATCGGAACAGCAAAAAGGGCCTAGGTGATGCAATAAACAGGCGTAGTCGGTGTATGCGTTGTGGCAGGTGGTGTTGGTGCGGTGGAACGTGAGTGTGTGAGTGTGTGAAAGTGATTAGAAGAGCTGATGGACTGCGGATAAGCTCTAGTGGCACTGCGGGACACACAGAAGGGAAGTAAGTACAAATGGTGGGTACAAAATGATGGGTACAAAATGATGGAAACGTTGATCGGAAAAGAAGGAAGTTCCGGTCATTTTGATGATCACTACTACAATCAACTAGCTGGTCGGAATAGAAAATGTGTAACAGCAGGCAGGCACTCAGAGCTCAATCACCTCTACTTCTGCGAGGGTGTCCTCGTCGTCGAGGTCAATGACATCGGAGCTCGTGGATGGTGCTGCTCCCGGTGCAGGTATCGGTATCTTTTCTTCGTCTAGGTCAATATATACTGGATCAGCTGGCTTTGAAGCTGCCTTCTTCTCCACAGTAGCCAATGTTGAGCTCGTAGATCTCTCAGGCTTGACCTTTTTAAGAGGCATCTTTGCAGGAGATGCAGGGCATGAATGCTGCGTTGCTTTGCCCACATCATCCACGAGCTTTTGTGCCTCTGGAGCAGTGTCACTGTCAGGCACGGCCTTTTTCTTTACTATTTCAGTTCTTCTTATTTGAGACTCTCTAGTTCTCGTACCTTCAATGACTTCTTTATTCTGCTGCCAGATATCAGGAAAAACCTTCTTGAATGCAACGTTTGTCAGCGTATTCCACCGAACACTTTCCTTGGCTAATCTCATCTTCGTTGGGGTGTCAGTGAGTATACTCCCTGTGGTTGAATCATCACCAGTCATGAAACTTAGCAGTCCGTTCAATATGGTGGCAACATTCCATGCAGGGTTCCACAGTTCTGGGTGAAAACTACTCATTGTTAAACAAAGGCTACCGTTTGGTGAGAATCTTCCGCTTGGTGTGACCATCTTGATTGTTGGTGGTTTGAATGGGTACTCTCGAGGAAATACTACCGTACCATGATACTGGCCGTCCTCATACGGGGTGCCCAGAGGGCCGTCTATGATGTAGTGCCATTCAAGGATGTTGGCTTCCGAAGGACGAGCAGTGATGTACGGTGGTGAACTTTCTTGAAGGGACAAGTACTCCTTCGTTAGTCTTCTATTAGCTGCCTTCGTGGCCATTCTTGTTTATTTATTTGGGAGTATCTCAGAGTGCCTCAAACCGCTCAGCCTGATGAAGAAGCACTATTAGAAACGAGCTGGCCGTATTATTAACTCTAGCCAAGTTGCTGAAAGATTATATACAATGCTAGTAATCTCTGATTTAGTGAGTTTGAGAAGTAAAGCAAAAGCGCTTCTTTTTAACGCGAACTTTCTCTTGAGCTTTTTGACTCAATCAATCAACCAGCAAACATTCTAGTTGACCTGATCTAGCTGAATAATCAAGCTAAATAGAAAGAAACTACAATTAATGGTAAATAAACTTGTAATGTAAACATTTATCAAAGTATTTTTATATATATGCAAAAATAGAACTATCATGAAACCCAATGAATGAAGCGTAAGTGAATAGCTGATATCAAATCATATCGCTAAACCCGTAAAAAGAATTGTAAAAAATGAAACCAAAAATAGTGAAACCAGAAAAGAAACCATGCTATGAAATGTTTTGTTGTTGTAATTCGTCAAACTGTTCATATTTAACAGTCAATCAAATCAACAATTTCCAAATGGATGGCTTGACATTGTTCACCTAAGCTTTCATCGTACAAGTTGTAGAAAGAACCAGACAAACATTGGTAGAAGACATCGTTTGAGCCAATAGCCAAGTTACCTTCTTCAGTGATCGACCAACCAGCAGCGTAGATGGAACCAGCTTGTGGTGGAGGACCATCGAATTGGAATTGTCTGTTAGAGACAATAGCACCGATTCTACCAGCAGCATCTGTTAAGATAGTATCTTTCAAAGTCATGGCTAAAGATTTGTCATTTTTACAAGATTCTTTCAAGTTTTCAAAAGTAACTTTTTGGGTTTCTTGTGCTGCTTCAGCACTTGTAGTAGCTTGAATTTGACCATCATCGATTTGAGAGGCAACTTCAGCAGTGGTAGCAGTGGTAGCTTGAATTTGACCATCACCAATTTGAGAGATGACTTCAGCTGATGCCTTAGTAGAAGTGGTAGCTTGAATTTGACCATCATCGATTTGAGAAACAACTTCAGCTTTTGGAGCAGCAGTCACGGTAACAGTAACAGTCTTGTCAACACATGATTCAGCAGCAGTTGAGGTAGTAGCTTGGATTTGACCATCACCGATTTGAGAGACAACTTCAGCTTTTGGAGCAGCAGTAGTAGAACTTGAAGCAGTTGAAGTGGTAGCTTGGATTTGACCATCATCGATTTGTGAAATAACATCTCTTCTAACTTTTGGAGCAGCAGATGAAGTGGCACTTGGAGCTAATGAACCAGTAGTGATTGGGATAACAGCAATACCGAAGGTCTTGGTGTAGTCTGTGTGGGCACCGGTTGGAGCTGGTGAATCTGGAGTCAAAGTGCTCCATGGTTCAGAAGGAATGTAAGCAGCTAATGAGGTAGCTAATAAAGAAGCTGAAATGATGGAGTTTTTGTATTGCATTTTAATGTGTAGTAGTCTTGATGGAAGTGAATGTGACAATCAATGTTATGAAAAGAATTCAAAGCTTATGGTATGATAGAAAGCTAAGAAATAAATAACTCTGAACTTTGGATAAATCCCTGGATATTTATATTAATTTGATATCAGATCATCTTGATTCAACTTGATTCGACTTGATTCGACTTGAACCCTAAAAATAGACCCTACCTGTCTATGTAATTGATCCATGACGTTCACTCTTTGTCAATGCGTTCAATCAATTGACCTGCCTGCCTTCCTGCATATATACGCAAGTAATTTAACGAATCGGGAAGCTAAGAGCTGGAAGATGTCACGGCAACTGGATTTTAACTTACCGGATTAGGTAAAATGTAAACAAAAACCCGATCTGAGAACAATTCAGATGGCTGGTGATCCGAGTTTTTGTAATTCCGCTAGCGCACTGGAGCCGCATTCAATTAGCTTCCTGGATCATCAGATCACCCGTGTTACTCACCTTGGTGACTAAACCTTGCGATGCTGGATCAAGACGGAAATTAAATCAAGGCACGTGGATGATTCAAAAGCATGACTTCAACTGGCTTCAACTAACTTCAACTAACTTCAACTAACTTCAACTAACTTCAGCTAACTTCAGCTGCTACAGCTACTCAATAGTAAGTTGATATACGCTGCATTACAGAGCTTCATAGATGACGGGTGTCAGGTTAGGGTTCTACGGCTGTAGCGGAAAGCTTGCCGACAAGATAATTACTGCTCATCTGGCATTGTTTCTAAAAATAACACTTTTCTTTTTTCAAAACTTATTAATAGTTACCAGCATGGCAATTAATGAGGTTGCGCTGGTTCCTGCATGGTGATTAAATGAAAATTACCTGCATACAATTTCCATCCCGCTTTCCAGGATCCATAGATCTGGGGTCACAAGGCGATGATGCAGAACGATCAGTCCTGCTGACTATAGTTGCTGGTAAAAAAGCATTGCGTCGGTACTAACTGCGGCAAGGATCCTTCTGATCATATACAGGGTCTATGTCTGCAACCTCTCTCGATTGGCTCTTAGAATTCTATTCAAAAGGGTGAGCCTTTAGTATGCAGGGATTCCGATACCTGCGGGAGAATAATGAACACCCAGACTTTGGTGAATCTGTCCAATTACAAATTCAGTGTGCGAGACGCGCGGCAGTCTAGGAAATAAATGAAGCCTTGTATCAATATGATCTCATCCCAAGACATGTAAGAAATAGCTGTTAGACTCTGATCAGATCTCTTGCAGATTGGCCATTCTCTTCAGATTTTTGTTCTTTCTTATTTTCCTTTATCGATTAAACTGATAATGTTCATGAAGTAAAGATCTCAATGTTTGGAAATCTACTAGAAGGACCGACAGCATCCCACTGAATAAAGCTGATGAACTGTGTCCAGCTCGCTCAGCACGAAGCTAGTTAGCTGTTTATCCTACCAATGCCCACCTCGGAATTGGTGTATTCACGTGACTTTCACACAGCATGTCCGGAATCCAAGACCTTTTCCCAGAAAAATTTATTCGAGTAAAACGTTTTCAGCAGATTCTATTTATCTTTGAGCTGCCATAATCAGGAATCGTGTGATCTTCTGAGAGTCCAGTGACGTTAGTGTCGTTATGTCTGTTACTGCAAATTCGATCAAACTGCTAGCGGGTAATTCACACCCTGAACTCGCGGAGAAAATCTCTAAGAAGTGAGCATATTGCGTCTTTAGACATCGACCTTTTATTTTTGCATTAAGACTAACGTTTATCTAGATTAGGTATACCCTTGAGCAAAATAGGTGTTCATCAATACTCTAATCAAGAGACTTCGGTGACGATTGGTGAATCTGTCAGAGATGAAGATGTGTACATTATTCAAACGGGATGTGGAGAAGACCAAGTGAACGACTTTCTAATGGAGTTACTCATAATGATTCATGCTTGTAAATCAGCTTCAGCTCGTCGTATCACCGCTGTGATACCAAACTTCCCATATGCTAGACAAGATAAAAAGGATAAATCGAGAGCTCCAATCACGGCCAAATTAATTGCAAATCTTTTACAAACAGCTGGCTGTAATCATGTTATCACCATGGATTTACACGCTTCACAAATTCAGGGGTTCTTCAGAATACCTGTTGATAACCTATACGCCGAGCCTTCGGTCCTCAGATACATCAATGAGAATATCGATGTTAAAAATGCTATCATGGTGTCTCCGGACGCCGGCGGGGCTAAGAGAGTGGCATCAATCGCAGATAAGTTAGATCTGAATTTTGCCCTAATCCACAAAGAAAGACAACAGGCCAATGAGGTCTCCAGAATGGTTCTAGTCGGTGATGTTACCGATAAGACATGTATACTGGTGGATGATATGTCTGACACGTGTGGTACTTTAGTCAAGGCTGCGGACACTCTTTTAGAACACAATGCAAAAGAGGTTATCTCCATTGTTACACATGGTATCTTTAGTGGATCAGCAGAAGAAAGGCTACAGAAAAGTAACCTGTCGCGGATCGTATGTACGAATACTGTGCCACTAAGCATCAAAAACGATAGACTGGATTACATAGATATCAGTCCAACTTTGGCTGAAGCTATCCGTCGTTTACACAATGGTGAAAGTATCTCATACCTTTTCACTAATGCACCACCAGTATAGAATCACATAATAGTATATATTAAACCAGTAATCATATTAACCTTATACATTCTTACATTGTACTTATAATATCAACATTCTTGTTTATTGAAGGCTAAAACAGTAATTTCGACACTACTTATCATACTTACTATATTCTTCAATGAAGTATTGACGCACAGGTTTATGTTGGGCACCTAGTTTAGAGATCTTCTCGACTTCTGAGTCTTCTAATTCGAACTTCCAGATGTTAGAAGCTGCGACAATTCTTTCCTTTTTGGAGGAAGTTGTGACTGGGAGCACACCAGTTTGATAGACCCATCTCAACAAGATAATGGTCTCTTCTTGGCCATATTTGGCTGATAGCTCTTTCAAAACGTCATAGAACTCACCTTGTTTATCCTTAACGGCGGTGATTGGACCCAATGGGGAATATGCTTCAAGTTGAATATTATTCTTTTTAGCAAACTCAAAGATTCCAGGTGTTTGGTTTTGTAAAAATGCACTGTATTCAATTTGGTTTACTTGTGGAACAATCTCTGCTTCTGCGATAATTCGTTGTAAATCTTCGACGGAAAAGTTAGAAACACCAATGTTTTTAGCCTTGCCTTCTTTGTACAATTCCTCCAAGATTTTCCAGGCGCTGACGATATCATAATCTTCTGTCTCGAATGGATTATGCAACAAGTACAAGTCAACATAATCAACTCCCAATGTCTTTAAAGAATATTCCAATCCTTCCCTTGGTGTCTTGGCCAATTTGGAGTACTTGTCAGTGATCCAGATTTCTTCTCTTGGTTTGGTGGTTTTCTTTAAGGCGTCATTTAACTCTGGATAAGTTCTGTAATATTCAGCGGCGTCGATGTGCACAACGCCAGGCAAGGACAAAACGTAAGCAGCTTGATCTGCTAACTTTTGACTGAATTGTGACTCATCTCTTTTGAACCAATATGTACCTGTACCAAAGATAGAAAGAGCAGGGATCTTGTTGCCATTGTTCAATGTGAAGTATTGTAGTTCGCCTGACATGTTGTGTGAGAGTATCTAAAGCTATATGGAGATCAATTGATGAGAGATAGTGCAATTGAAGCAGTAGGTAGTGAAGAGTAGTGTCTCCAGCAGTTGATGTAAGATGTGGGTGCTAGGGGTTTTTTATACACCGGCAATTGACGAAACGGGTAAAGGACATAAAAGGATATAAAAGGATATAACGCGATATTGACAATACATGAATAGTATGGCGGGATACAGATCAACGCTATGATCATGATTTGAAATCAATTGAAACCACCGCTACATGTAGTGTGGATTAGTAATGCTATCCTACCCCCACCGTCCGATAAGCAGACTTCTCGTAATCATTGCAGGAACCATACTATGTACTGCCACTTGCTCCTAGGGCTTTTTCTATGACTCACTTTAGCCAATGCTTGCATATCTGGAATATCAGGACAATGTAGAGTGGTTAATACAGATTCATCACGGCGTATGTTTTATCTTTGCCGTATCCCATTTCATTTTCTCACGACGCAATGACGCAATAAGCATATTGTTCAAACTACAACAAATATCAAACTAGACAGTTTTGATTTTATTAAAGATCAACAGATAAAAAGAGGTAATAAAGTTATTAAAGAGATAATTAAAGAGATAATTAAAAAAAAAAAGTCTAATAAATAATGGAATCAAAAAGTTCTGCTTCTTTTGGTGCTTGAGGTTGACTCCATTGTTGAGTAAATGAAAGAGGACCAGCGATCTCTTCATCAGTGATGGTAGCATCGGATGTCGCATCACGTGACTCATCGGCTAAGGTTTCTGCTAAGAAGTCATCATCATCTGCTGATAGAACCAGCTGTTCAGTTGGAGCTTCTTGTTGTACTTGTGGCTCCTCGTTTTCAAACAAAAAGCTTTCAACAGTGGTACATTTAATCATATCTTCTTCGATAAAAGTAACCTTCTGGTTACCAATATCAGTATCTTGTGAAACTGATAGAAGTGCATTGTCACAGATTCTTTCAAAATCCGAATTGGAATAAGAGTTCACGTTGTTTGATGTGGTTGGTTTTGAAACTCTATTTGAAGCAGAAACAGGAACCGTTGGCTTTATCTGTTGCTCTTTCCCAGTGTTTATTTTAAACCATTCTGGGCTAAATAACTCGTTCATATTATCTGGCACAAAGAGCGACCCAGGGACTGTCTGCGGAATATCAGGATTCGCCAATGGAGGTGATTGAGAGACATCTTCTGAACACTTAAAAGAATTCTCCAAAACAACTGTGTCAGATTCGGTGGTATCATATGGATGTCTAGAATAATAGATTTCCGGTTCTTGAGAACATTGGGATTTCAAAGTTTCTAAGGCTTTGGTGAAAGATTTATAGTCAATTGGATGAAGAACATTCGGCGTGTTAAATTCAGTAGTAGGCTTGTAGTAGTCCTCCTCCTTAATCTTACCACCATTCTTATTATGGAAATTTGTGTAATGTCTCATATAGGCTTTCAATGGATTATCAGATGTACTCATATTGACCTTGTTCATCCAGCAGCAGGCACGGTGCTCACCTTTAACTGTCATAGGGCAAAGACTATTAAGGTAGTAGTAATTGGTTTTATCCTTCTCAAGAACGAGCATTGGTTGAACTGCAGTTGTACTATCTTTGTAGACACCATGTACGTGATTCATATGATGATCATATTTAGAATGTAAAGTATCATAAAATCTTGGCTCATTTCCACAGAATTCCAACTGTTCACCTTGACGTTTTTCCATATGTGGTTTTAATCCCTTCACTGTGAAAGGGTCACAAATTGGACACAGAGTATATGTATTTCTCTTTGGTTTGGTATAAAGCGCACCAGAACAAGTCTTTTGTTCTTGTTGAATATAGCACACTTTCGAAGAATAGTAAATATTAGTTGAAGAACAGTTTCTTGGGGTTTGGAAGTGAACATTAAATTCAGTGAATAAGACTGAATTTGGGAAGCGTCTTCTGTACTCTGCTTCAAAAGTTTCTGGGGTTAAAGAGCTTGAGTTATAAGATGATTTTGAATAGGCTGTAACGTCTAAACGATCAGACATAGATTCGGTTTCAGCGATAACAGATCTTAGGTTAGAGTTCATTATATCTTTTGTTTTGTGGTTTGTTGGCAAGAGGACGCAAGAATCTGTCACAATTCAGAAAGGAATCTACTGTTTATATAGACATTCAGAGGCTCAGATTGTATGAGAAAAGTGATATGCAGGTGAGTGATACTCTTAAAGAGACTTCTCTACATGAATGACTTTTTTTGGGAAGGAAATGGATCGGCAAAATCTAGGACTCACGGCCACAACAATTCTCTTGTATCGTTATGTGTCCCATTATCTACTCCAGAGAGTGATAATCCAGTAGCCTGATCTCAGGGCTCTCCGATGAATATAATAACTCCCTACTTTGAACTAACCCTGAAACAGCTTTTTCCAAAATTAAGAAGATGGTTTTGTGTCAAAATAGTCGATCTGCCAAAATAAACTGGCAAGTGAAATAGAACTTCTCAATTAAAGTTCAAAGCTAAAGCAGATCAGATTCTAGATCTGGCAATACATCGATTCCATTCTTCTCTTTTGCACAAATCGGGATCAAATTGTAGATCTTGAACGACTTTATTGACGTCAACCATCAGTTATTTTGCCTAATTGGTATACAAAAGAGAAGCATTTAAAAAGTATCCCTTTTTGGCGATGTGCAAATAAGTGAGAGCCTTTAGAAGAGATGTATAAAAGAGGGAAGGCTTCCTTGGAATTTACTGGATTCCTTTTGTGCATCCTCATCTTACTTTCTCACAAATGATTTCAACTTCTTTTGCCAGAATCCCAAACCTCACCGCAAACGTCAATGTTGGTAAAACATTATCAGCCTATTTATCTGACACAGTTGACATTCCAGCATCTAATGGCTACTTAGAAATCTCTGAAATTGAGATCGAAGACTCTGGGGATGAGCTTTCTTATGCTGCGAAGAATAGAGATGTCTGCAGAAGAGCTAGCACTCAATCCAATATACTTGCTGAGTTTAGGAAAGCATACAAAGAATTCAGGTATCTCAAATCCCAGGGAATAAGAAGTTCAAAGCCCTTGATTGGGGCAAATGGTGTTTACAGACGTCAACAAACCAAAAAAGTTAACAACCTGAAAACTACTCAACCTAAAGAAGTATTTTGCTATCACTTGGAAGACAGTGATTCCGATATGGACGAAGATGAGGAGGAGGATGAAGAATCAGATGAAGAAAGTGAGCAAGAGTTTGCAGAGATAGAAGAAACGGAGCTTGAATGTGAAATAGGAAATGAAGTCGTTGTCATTGGCGAAGACGATCTAGATCTCACGATCGAGTTGCCTAAAGGATATGAGGATACAATTCTTGAAATAACAGCATGTAGTGATTGGGAGATTGAAGCTGAAGGCTGTGATATTATTGACGAGAGATAAGCACCAGAGTTGGTTTCAGATATAACTTCAATCGATTTGAGCGATAAAAGTGAGCCAGAGATCATCTATGAGTCGGACATCGTCTCGGTTGGAGATGATTTATTGACAGCAATTAAACCTGTAACCAGTATATTAGTATAATCTTGATTTGCCTTAAATGAATGATTTTTTAATATAAAATTAGTAGTAATAAGTGGAGATCCTTAGTCAACTATTATAAAGTATATTGAAGTGTTATATATTCTCATAAAATTGGGCATGGTAACCCGAACATATTGTTAAGCTGATGCGATATTTTTCAAGTCTTTGAGGAATCCTCGAAGAGTTACGCGGTATGATCAAAACTGGTAAAGAGTAGATCTCCAGATAGCTCTTTCGTTTTTTGTCAATCTTCTTCCTTTATTAGTACGTTAATTCTCGTAGTTCTAAATCATTCTGGCGAGTTGGGTTTGATTAACTACGCGGTGATCATCTGGCTGCATATTATACTAATTACTGAGATCATATCTTGGGAATTCTCCGTGATATGTTTTGTGTTAAACCTATTGTTCAACGTATGATCTTTCATATCAACCTGATCATCTTCATTTCGACACAAAAGTTCTCTGTAAATAAGTTTTGGCTAGACGTAAAGTGAAGTACTATCATCAGGATGCCGTCGGATTAAATAATAATGATACAACTTTTAATCATTGATACAGAAAGAAAGAACTATCCGGCTCAACATAAAGCCAAAATCCCTAACGATTATATATTGAATTGTCACAAACTTATCTAAACTTTTCAAGCCTTCTAATCCATTAGAATCCTTCTCCAAGGTATGCAGTGTACGTCTTCTATTGCCGAAAGGTTTAAAAATATTACTGTCGCAACATTCACCCCTTTCGGCATACAGAGCACGTGATTGTGACTCAAATCGGCAGGAACATATCTTTATCTATAGCCGAACGTGCGCTCATCAGGACTTGGCTCTGCTCGGACAATGGTGATAATCTCATTTATGGGTGCATAAATGACTCTACGTATGGTTGATTTGTAATTATGTCAAGGTTAGAAGCGGTAATTGAAAAAGCTGCTTTGTGACTCACGAGATTGACAGATCCTTGAAGTGCTATTGCAACCCCCCAATTGAGATTATAAATTGAAGCTGAAAGAACGTGAATGTAGGTTGAACCACTGTTTGACCCTCTATTATCAACTAGTTTAAATCACTGTGCACAATGTCAACCTCTAGCTCTACCCCACTTCCATTCAAGCAAGTCGATGTGTTTACAAAGTCCAAGTTCAAGGGAAACCCAGTAGCTGTGTTCTTTGAAGCTGATCATTTATCCCAAGAAGAAATGCAAGCTATTGCCAATTGGACAAATCTTTCCGAGACGACATTCGTTCAGAAGCCAACTGAAGGCTCCGGTGCTGATTATAGACTGCGTATTTTCACCCCTTCTGAAGAGTTACCATTTGCCGGACATCCAACTATCGGATCGGCTCATGCTATCATTGAAGCTGGGATTGTCAAGCCTAAAGATGGCAAGTTGTTCCAGGAATGCTTTGCCGGGATTGTGGAATTGAAATATAATGAAGCTGATGGTAAGATTGAGTTCAAACTGCCATACTATGTGCACTCTGAAGTGAATAAAGAGATTGTTGATTTTGAAGCAATAGCTGGGGCACTAGGTATAAGAGGTGAACAAATCGAAAAGTATGTTCCAGTCCACGATGGGCCTCATTGGTTCACTATCAAATTGGCAGACGCAAACGACGTCATTGGCTTGAAACCTAACTTTTCAGAATTGAAAGCCTTGAGTTTGAAAGGAGGTATTACTGGGTACAGTATCTTTGGAAAGTACAACGCTGGCGAGTACTCTGAGGAATTTACCGGACCTGTCTATGAGGCCAGAAACTTCTTCTTGTTGGAGTCATTTGTCGAGGATCCAGTGTGTGGTAGTGGTGCGGGTGCAGATGCTTCCGTTCTAGCTGAAATCGAGGGATTTGAAGGTGAGTTTGTGATTAAACAGGGTAGAAAATTAGGTAGAGATGGTTCAATCGCAGGAAGAGTGGAAAAGACCCAAAATGGCTCAAATGATTATAGTATCTTTATTGGCGGTAATGCCATTACCTGTATTAATGGTACATACTAAACCTTTCAATAGTTATTACAAGTGTGAATACTTAAAAACTTTTCATTATTATTTCCTTGAATAAAAATTATTATTCTCTAACAAACATTTTAAAATTAATCTACGTGTAACATGATACATCCAGTCTTTCTCATGTAGCCTTTCATCTTTTGAATCCAAAACTCATACTCAGTCTATTCTTCTTCTTTTCCTTTTCTCTTTCCTTAACTTGATCATCAGTTCCCTTTCCGCTAGAAGTTGATCTCCAAAATGAAGAACCCCCCGAAGTCGAACTTGAATGTTGTGCAGAAGCTTCCTTGGCAGATTCACGTCTCCAGAAAGAATTTGAACTATATGTCGGTGGTGGAGGGGTCAATGGTGCAGCTTGAGAAGACGGCTCAGGGTCAGTAGGCGGTTCTTTGAAGGAAGAGTTTGATGCCGACCGTAGTTGTGCCTTCTCAGTGGTCAACGACGGAGACGAAGTTGGAGAAGGTTCACTGACAGAAGATTCCGCTGTTGTTGTGATTAATGGCGTTGATTTAGTTCTGAATTTTGATTTAAAACTCTTAAACACCCTCTCCTTTTCCTTTTCACCAGATGATGATGATTGCTGAAGCGAACTAGCAATGGACATTTCATTTGAGTTAGTCTTAGTTAATTTCTCCAATGGCGAAATGTTGGATTCTTTCGTTTCTGATTTACTCGTATGACTGTTTGCATCACTGTCGAATTTAAACTTTGGATTTAGCCCAGAATCAAATGACATTTTAGGCTCGATTTCGCTCTTTTTAATATCGTCCTCCTTCTTATCATCAGTGCTAGTCTCTGTCTTCTCCTCCGATAAGCGAGACTCACCAATGTCAAAAGCCTCTTTAGTGATCTGCTGGTAAAATAATACGTAAGCTGTAGCTAGATCACTATCACCCCCAACAAATCTTAGTACAAAAGTTTCATCGATCTTTTCAACAGTTTCGTCATCAAACAGTAACCATCCATGTTGAGTAGTTTTGACAAGAGCCACGTAATGACCATGATGAGGTCCACCACCTATATGAACAACAACTCCGTATAACTGATAAAAGTTCTCCCCCTGATATTCCGATTTGATATCTGAACGAAGATGTAAGTAGAGAGGGTATTTGATCTTATTGAAAAGCTTAACTAGACGATTAAATTCTTCACTATATTTGAATCTCTTCAAATGTAAAGCCAGGACTTTAGGGAATCTCTTCACACCCATTTTTTTCTCAGCCTCTTGTAATGAATGGCATGAATCACAGTGGAACTTATTCGAAGCAGACAGCATTTCACTTGCACTAAATTGAGTCAAACAAGATTCTAAACTCTCATTCTCATTCAAATCAATCGAGAGATCCAAGAATGGCTCATCTCTGCTAGTCACATTTTCACAGGTCAAACACTTTGTTTGATTGGTCAAGATACCTTGAAATAAACCGTGGATGTTGTTTTGTTTCACATCAAGGTATGCGTTCAACGTATCGATAACGTCATTCAGCAAGAAATTCAAAAACTCGTGAGCATCTTGATGCTGGGCACTTCTAAACAACTCATTCTCTCTTTTTAAAGTCTCGATTAAATATGATGGAGAGATAACACCTTTCAAAGATTCATGTTCCACCATACATTCGAAAAGATCCTTTAGTGAAGTATATAGTGATTCTTTCAACCCGTAGTCGTTCAATGAATGATCAACATTCAATAAAGGACCAGTTAGAATTGCAGCTTTCTTTCTTGCATCAACTGTGTTGAGGTTCGGATCAGATGGTATACCAATGAGGATATGTGAGGTGGAATTTCTAATATTGGGTATAACAATCACAGTCACATTTGAATTCTCATTGGCACCAGTGTTGTTGTTGCTGTTGTTGTTGCTTGCATTTTCATCAGAGTTTGATCTTTTACCCACTCCAAAGAAATTCGATGTTCTTCTTACCAGGCTGACTTTAGGCTTATCTTGGGTATCTGATTCACTCGAGGATGGCTGTGCAGGGGGAGCTGTGTATGTGGTTGGTGTGACAGTGGAAGGATGAGGCTTCTTGCCTTTCATCACTAGTTTTTGCTCTCTTTGATGTGATGCATCACGAATTGGATACTTGAGGACTTCCAATCTGAAAGGTTTGGTGTAGTACAGACACTGAACAATGGAGTTACAATAGCACGTATTTCCAAAATTCTCGAATCCAAAGATCTTGTTGGAACCGTCACCGAAGGGCAGGAATGGGGCGTAATCTGAGTATTCATCTGCAGTACTGTCAGAACCTTTCAAATCAGCGTTTGAGTCAGTTTTCGTCTGCGGGACCTGCTGATTGGATCCCAGAGATTCGTTTGATGATTGTGTAGGCCGTGCTTCTGCATTGATCGACTTATCCGCTCCGTTAGGCAGTGCCCCGGGCAGGAGCTGTGGCTGTGCAAGAGACATTGTCAGCTGTCAGCGTCTTGGGAGGAATGGACCAGCTGTAGTAGTGATAGCAAAGGCAAATAGCAAATCGCAGAGGAAAGAGAAGCGTTATAAAGTGAGCAGGTTTGGAGAAGCCTCTTGCAGCGCATAGAGAGCGAAATTTACTGGACCAGAGTTAGGCAGCCCGGAGGAAGTTTCTCAACAAAAATAGGCGGGGCACACGGTAGGAGCACGCACGGGACACCAAGGGGGCGTCTCTCCGCCTCTCCGCCTCTCCGCCTTTCGCCTTTCGCCACTGTGGGCTGTATGTATATGTTATGCTGCAGTTGTGGCCTTAGAGCTGGCTGTCCTCGGCGCAAAGCAATTCTCCTTTTACCGGTTGCATTGTGGAAACAGGGGCAATCTACTGTGCCTTTACAGTTTGCAATCGTGTCAATGGGGAAGCAGATTACTTTAGGAAAAGATAGCCTGTGAAGCAACTAAGGGAGTAAGCTCAACATATAAATAGAGCAGCCTGATTCATACTGATCAGACGATTACGGAACACATTAATTCTGAACGAACTATGGACAACCATTCAGCTCTCAGAACAAGTTAGCGATAGAAACCTAACTGATCACAAACCAGCAGTCTAATCAGAATTGGGTAAGCGATAACAGGAGGGTTACCCGGCTCCTGGAATCGCGGCATTGCTGGGACACCGGTGTGGCACAAACCAATATCAATCGGCCGCGTGGTCTAGTGGTATGATACTCGCTTTGGGCGAAGAACCGGCACACCGGATCTAATATACCATAAGCATGCGAGTGGTCCAGGGTTCAATTCCCTGCTCGGCCCATTTTTTTTTTGATTCCATTGTGTGCGATGGTTGGTGGATGTTCAAAAGAGCCACTGACATGACTTGTTTGTTAAAAGGATATTTTTAACTACTATCGCCATTAGTTCGTGTAAGACAGTTTATCAATATTCTCAAGACGACGATTCTGCTCTCAAATACTCTCATGTCTCATGTTTCATGTCAACAAATATGTCAGCTAAAGTTTGTGCTCATCAAATGCTGGGATAAAAATTCTTAGAGATCAATAACATACCTACTACACCCACAAGTCTGATTCCTCGAGAGGCTCAGCTGCGCCAACTACTGACATACATCGTGTGCCTTGTCTTCCGCTTTACAAGACGGCAGCTGACTAATCGCATTTCGGAAGTAGTTTTTCGCCTTTGGAAAAATACCGAGTTTTCAACTCTTTCGATGTCAAACAGTAAAGACAGAGAGAACGACAAGCGACAAGTACTACGAACTACGAACCAAGAACCTAGAACTACACGATGATAAACAGCAACGACACATTTATTTCAGACGAAGAAGAAGAACTCTGCCCTTTATGTGTGGAGGAAATGGATATAAGCGACAAGAATTTCAAGCCATGTCCTTGTGGGTACCAGGTTTGCCAGTTTTGCTACAACAACATCAGACAGAACCCGGAGCTAAATGGCCGTTGCCCCGCTTGTCGTCGTATATATGACGACGAGTCCGTTGAGTACAAGATCGTCTCGCAAGAGGAGTGGAAGTATGAGCAGACGAAGCAGAGTAGAAAGGATAAAGAGAAGAAGCAAAAGGAGAAAGAGCGTAAAGAGCATGAGCAGGCCAGTAGAAAGCATCTTGCCGGTATGCGCGTCATCCAGAAGAACTTGGTGTATGTTGTTGGCTTGAATCCTTTGGTTCCTGCTGAAGAGTTACACACAGTGTTGAGATCTGACAAATACTTTGGACAGTACGGGAAAATCTTAAAAATTGTCATCAACAAGAGAGATCCTTCTTCCAATGCACCAATAAGTTTCCACCATGGAAACGCTGGGTTTGGAGTCTATGTCACCTTCTCCAAAAAGGAGGAAGCTCAAAAGTGTATCAATTCTATCGATGGAACTTATATTGACGGACGTCCGTTGAAAGCTGCATTTGGTACCACGAAATACTGTTCTTCATATCTCAGGGGACAACCTTGTCCTAATCCAAACTGTATGTTCTTACATGAACCTGGTGAAGAGGCTGACTCCTATACAAGACAAGATCTGTCAACAAGACAAGGTCTGAAGATGGGTGGAGAAGGATTCTCAAAGAACCAACAAACATCGTTTCCAAGATATGCCAACAATCCAGACTTTTCAAAAAATTTGGAAGAAACTGCTGCAAGTCATCCAGTGTCATCGAACTCTCCTTCGATTACACATGCCACTACTCATCATCAACCAATCTTGAATGCAGTTCCATTACCAACAACAGCTTCATGGGCATCCGCTAACAAGACACCACAACCAGCCCTTGACAGGAACGATTCGAGCAGCACTTTGGCAGATGCCTCTGCATTCCCAACCTTGGCAGAAGCAACCACATTACAGCAACAATTACAACAACAGCAATTACAACAACAACAACAACGTCATAAACAGAGACAACAACAATTCAGTGATGAATTCAATTTGGAAGTTTGCACCAGCTCTTTTGTCGATGAGACTATGAATTTCTTGAACTCTTTGAACAATTCAATTAGTTACAAGATTAAGCCTTCTTCATATGACGATACTTCATATCCTTTATTGTTTGCCTATGATAAAAATTCAGTGCCATCAACCACTCCACGTTCGCAACCAAGAAATTTCAACTTACGATTAATTGAATCATTGATTTCAAAACCTTTACAAGCTCCATCAATTCCACAATTGCAAGGTCAAGTGGGAGCAGGAGCACAGCATTTACCACCACAGATCCCTCAGTCACAATTTGCAAAAGCACAACAAGATATTTCAGATTTACAACAACAACAGCAACAGCAAGCATTGTTACAACAGCAATTATTACAACAACAAATAATTCAACAACAGATTCAACAAGCTCAACAACAACAGTTGAAGACGGGAACTCCAAATCCACCTCCACCACCTGGTTTGTTCAATCCTAATGACTTGAACATTCCTCAAGGTCAAGCTGGTCAACAGTTGCCTCAGTCACAAGCACATAATGGTCCTTCCGTCTCACAAGGAGGTGCAGCAAGTGAATTGTTAAGCCACTTGATGAATGGTAAGAAGATCAGTGCTTGAACTATTCTGTTGTTCCACATGAGAATTTGCTCCGCGTTTTGTTTTATAGTTTTTTTTGAATTGATTTTGAATCGATAATGTTGAGATATGCCTGTAGAATGCATTACCACAGCCAGCAAGCACCTTCACCGATTAGACTAATTGCTAAAAGCATGTGTAGATAGATATATGGTGGACATGTAGAATAAAATATCTCCGCGAAAACGTTCGATGCCCGAGAATTTTACTGGCTTTTCAACTTGACGCACAAACAAACTACCACTACATATTTCACAAACCACCAGGAAACTCCCCAATTCACAATGGTATGTTCAATTCTCTCTCTGCTGCATTAACTACGAGAGAAACCAATGTACTAACATACTCAAATCCAGACAGACACATCCAAATTCACACCAGAAGTGACGCAGCTCTTCCGGCCAAAACCACCACTACGATTTCTAGAACACATTGATATCGCTCCACAACAACGGCAAACGGCCAGAATTTCCCCTATTTCATCGCTATTATCGAAACTGGAGTCTTACAAAGAGGAGAAGTTCCCTGAGCATGAACCAACTGAGGCAGAGAAAATCAGACTGGCACAACTTGCCAAAAAGCAAGAGTCAAGGTTGAAGAAACTAGAGAAGTTTGACCAGGAATTGCGAGATTGGGATCCTTTAAACGACCAATTGATCAAGGGATCCCCTTACAACACCGTTTTTATCGGAAGGCTAAGTTATGCTGTCGATGAGATCCAACTGCAAGCGAAATTCGCACAGTTTGGCAAGATCGAAAGGATAAGAATCGTGAGGGATAAACTCACTAATAAATCCAAGGGATATGCATTCATCGTCTTTGAAAAAGAGGCCAGTGCAAGAGATGCAACGAGGGAGATGAATAATGTGGATATCGAGGGGAGAAAGATCATTACTGATTATGAGAGGGGTAGAAGTACGAGAAGTTGGAAACCGAGAAGGTTGGGTGGTGGAATCGGTGGAAGAGTGGACCTAGTGAAGAAAAAGCAAAAAGAGAGACAGTTGCTGGTGGTTCAGGAGGCGAAAGGTCTGAGAGGTGGAAGAGGTGGTGGTAGAGGAGGAAGAGGTGGTACAAGAGGCGCCAGAGGCGCCAGAGATGGCGGTAGAGATTTTGGCAGAGATGGAGGTAGTAGAGGAGGGAGATTTGATAGTGGTAGTAGAGGTGGTGGTGGTGGTCGAAACTTTGATGAAAGAAGAAGTTATAGATCAGAGGGATCAACTCGCGGTGGGGCGCGTGATACCTACGTTCCTCGAGCCAGACCAGAAAGAGATGTCAGGGAAGAGAGTGATCGTGCTATTGAATACAGCAGTCGATCTAAAAGAGAGACGACAGAACGCGATCGTTTACAAAGCGAAAGAGATCTCGAGAGAGAGCGAAACAGAGAGAAGCGCGTCCAAAGGGCAAAGGATGATATAGCGTATTAATAGTTGTGTAATCTAAAGGCATCTGGCATAAAATAAAATCAATCACCAAAGCTCATGTAGACGTCTCTATTCGCGGTGTAACTGATTGTTTTCAGTCAAGCCATACCCAACTGATTTGTATTTTCTGAACAATATAGAAAACGCTCGATGGTACAAAAGTAGAGATAGGGCGTTTTTCCCATAAGACAAGTGTAAGCTCTGATATTCAGGGCTTCAACTCACTACTATCATACCAGGGCTTCACACCTTACCTATTTGGATCAAAAGAGAGATACTCCCTTCTGAAACCAAAGTTACTAGCTAATTTCTTTCCTGTTCCTGGCGCTATCCACCCCAAACTCCAGTATATCCTTTTTGGATTCTCTATCCATTTTGGATATCATCTATCCAATAAGTATTGAGCGTTGCAACGCTGCACAGGCTTGACTATTTCCTTGTTAAAATCATCCTTTCTGACATTTGGACAGGGCAACAGAGAGCATCGATGAAGAACAACAGCAACAGTATACCCGACAGGACCTTAAAAATGAGCTGGAAATACACCTTTGGACACCTACGGTCACCGCTAACAGCATGGGACTACTATTAATCTGATAGCACAACGATGGAAGAAATAAAGGGTAAAAAACGTTTTTTCACGTGACTTCCCACGTGATTTTTCCACTTCCTACCACCGTCTGGGTTTTTTTTTTGGATCAAAGCACCAAGAAAACCAGGGTGATGGATCCAGAAAACCCACATTTTCTCAAAAAACACCAAGGGGATGGGACAAGAAAACCCACATTTTTGAGACATTTTTGAGACATGACCACCGTTTTACAGCTCAACCACATGATATTGAGACGAAATTTGGCCTGGAGGAGGCTGATGAGGGGCAGATCTCACTGGGCTGGTTAGGATCTGGTAATATTGAGATTTGATCTAGTGTTGATGTGACCATTTTCTTTTATAGTTAACGACTACAAGGTGTGCTTTATGCTAGAAGAACTTCGCCTGTAGTTTTCTGCCCCGAAAAAGACTTCTTAGTTTCTATGACATGAGATTTCTATAGTACGAAAGTATTTTGGGGATGGTGCGGATGGTATTGACTATCCTGATTTCTGTATGTTTATGGCTCTTTCGGTGTCAAATCTTTTGATATACGGACTACCGCATTACTCAATTATCACATGTAATTCCAGGGGATTTTAGAAGATTATAGATTCAGCTGATTAACTCTTCCCTTTTTTGTGATCCCAGCTAATGGCTTTGTCTGACAGCAGCTTAAATTTATGATTCAGTTCCAGGTTGGACGATCAATCTTGATAGGCACTGCATAAATTACCCTTTCTGAAAATACGACTATAAGCCCTAAAGCAAATGCTACACAATTATAACGACACTATAGTATGAAATTGAATGAGGTATTCATAAATTAAATCGTTAAATGTTGGAAAATAACTTATGGAAATAACACCCTCCCGTGATGCAACAACAATCGGAGATGGATTCTGATTTTGATTGCGGAAGAATACTCTGCGGACGTTATGGGACAAGGATCTGATTGGTCCGTTGAGGGTATGGTTGTCCAAACAAGTCCTATGACGTTGAACATACAGATAACGTAATATCTTCCAAATTACTTATTGTATATATTATCGAATTTAACATCCAAATACTTCCAAATACTATCGTGTGTAAATCCTTATCGGTCAGGTACGCGATTTCACATAGAGGCCTTGAATGAGGTACAAGACAAAGAAACGCTGAGAAAAGTGGATTTTCCCGTCGGGAATCCCTTCGGACTGTTTAAAATCATACCTTCCAATACTTGAAATCTTTATATCAAAAAGCTAAGTGTACTATCTCTGAGAATAAGGATTTATAATACACCGACGGCCGCGTTATGTTAGCCGTTTGACGGAAGGAGTAATGATGTCAACTTCAGTGGAACGATTGATTCTAGTCATAATGATTTGGGTAACTGATGGATTATCTCATTGGCTTGCTTGATAACCTTTATTAGCCTAACTATCTGTCGTCTCTATTCTCACCATCTTCTATTTGTAGTCTGTGACCTTTGAATAGACCAGTGACTGATCTATCATATTATAAGCCATTATTATGTAAATATTAGCAGGTTGAATCATAATTGCTGGGATATTGTGTGCGACTAAATGTCTGCGACCTTCCTGTGTGTGTGTCTGAATCTGAGTCTGAGTGTGTATACGAATGAGTCTGAGTCTGAGCCTGAATCTGAGTCTGAACTGAATCCAAATCCGAATGACGTGCCATGCGAGTGTCGGTAACAGGGTCATGTATCTCCATAATCAGTTAAGGTTACAGCCAACAACGTCATAACTCAACAATCGCCTGAAACCTAACTCTGGAATAAAATAAGATCTGTCTCTAAATTTGTGTGTGAGTCTGTGTGCGTGAATCTGAATCCAAACCTGAATGGTGTGCCATGCGAGTATCAGTAACAGGGTCATGTGGAGGAACCATTCAAGTCAATTTGTTGATGTAATCTCATTATCTGATAGTCATACAGTCTCTAATCAGCAATCTTTTCAGATCTCATGTCAACAGTAGTTTTATGGACTATGATGTCTATCCAATCGTTCCCCGTAACAGTAAGGGGATTTTCAAATCCATGCAAATAAACTCAGAAATCAAATCATAATGTTAAATGTTGAAATGAGAAGCTATAATAATGCTTTCTCATGAATTATTGGAATAACTTATTTGCACTAAGTTATCTGAATGAGTTTTAAGAATACTAACAAAAGGGAGTTTTAGTGAGTTACGTCAACTGAACTGATGAGTCTCACACCACCTAAATTAATAGACGTTACAATTCCTATGATCAAGGCGAATATAAAATGCTTCTTCCGGAGATAGAATTATGATTTGTGTTTTTATTTATTTTGACATTTATTGACTATGATATTGTTGATTTACGCTACCAGCTGTTCACTGAAAAGCGTTGAACTTAAGATCGAATTTGGTTGAAAGAAGAAGGAGGGTTATGTGAAATTGTGATGATTTTACTCAACCGTAACACTGATATTGTGTGTGTCACCAATTATAAGCTTCGCTAGCTAGTGAAATAAGCCATATTAACTGCCTAAGAGCAACTTGACTAATTGCTCTATCTATTTATGAGCAACCTTATAACTGATATATATGTGACAAGAAAAGTCCTAATGACTTTTCGTTCTGTTAAGCATAAAAAGAATCAATACAATTATCAATAAGCATATTGATAACCATATCAACGATATTAAGAACTACAGAGGACCAACTAAGGACTACTTATCTTATATTTACAAGATCGTTATTGATCTTTCAGGCCTACAGTTCTATTACAACTGTTTCAATCTACACAACAATTCTATCTCAATCATCAAAGTACTACTTATCCCATGTCTCCAAGATTAGGTAACCATTCAGATGGTCGACACTGTAAAATTATCGTTTTTCAAAATTGTGGTTTTTCAAAATCCATCGATCGACAAAAACCCATCGATCGATCCCTCGATCCAAAAATTGTGGTTTTTCAAAATCGATCG